>JAZGTJ010002844.1:0-39324 GCA_036877575.1 Botia almorhae | reverse complement strand
ATGCTACATGTGATGATACAAAGCACAAACTGGCTAATTTATAAACACACTGGCAAAATGTATTTCTCATTACTGCTGCTCTGAAATAATGATATCCTTGACATTTATCTTAGACCGTGACCTTCCAGCATGAGGGCACAGCGTGCTGAAAGTCTGTGTTCATTAAAGGTGTCATCTGTATCTACCACCAGTCGTTAACAGCAACCAGGCGGCTTGTTACAATTATTTTAACTGCTTTCTGTAAATTAGACAGAAAGAGAGATACAGTAGATTTTTATTTACCCTTGAATAATCATTGCAAAATAGAATTGCGAGACAAAGCAATGCATAGATTCTTTGTGGTTTTAAAAACCATAAACATGCATAAATCTTTATGCTTTAGGGTTCGAAAAAGAAATCTGGAAGCTAAACAGGAAGAAGTATTTAGAGTAAGATTTATTAGTGTGATTTTGCCTGGAGGTTTCTGTCAGTCAGTTTAAAGGAGGATTTTCTTCTCCTGCTGTTTGGCAACATTTTCCTTTGATTGGGGAGAAAAGAAACTCATGACAGCAACACAGAATGGGATTGTTGCAATATCCCCACAACATTTCTATATGCAAGCACACCAGACAGGCCTCATTACTAATGCTTATATCAAAGGTTGAGGATTTATCAAAACCCACCTGGTATTAAACTTTGGCATATACGAATATATAACAATGTTTACACTTTGGATTGTGTGGTTTTCTGAAGAATAAGTGGAGTGTTTTTTTTTACTTTGGGCTTACGATTTTTGCCTGACGATATCATGAAATATCATGGTGGGCTCTACTCTGCTTATAATCAGCCACTAAGTAATGCATGCTAGCAACCTAGATCACCCTAGCAACTGCACAGAAACCTAGCAACTGTCTAGCAATATCCTTTCAACCACCCAGACAACCCTAGAAACCACTTAGAAATCACAAAACTTAGCAATAGTCTATCACATATAGAGAAAGTTGTCAAGGCCAACTCTAACATTATGGCTTTGTTTAAAAAGGCAAGTACCACTTTGAATTAAACTGATGTAAAACCAAATTTATTAAACAGACTAATCACTACCGAAACCAAACTTTATTGATCAACTTACTATCATGCTGTTCTTTGGTCTTATCTTTATATCCTGTTTTGTTTTTTTGTTGTTGCTTTTAATTGTTATAATGAAATGCATACACGTGAATCATTTTGAAGACATAGTAGGGGAGTGTGGTTGAAGAACCTCAGAATTTCATGTTGTGAGATATATGGCACATCTCTCTACAGCAAATCAACAGAAGGTGAAGACAGTCAATTTTAATTGTCTATTATCAGTGGAAAACTATTACAAACAACACAAAATGGTGTTAAATTTCTTACCTGTCTTTATGTGTTTTTCTTTTCTCACTAGGAAGTAACTGAATAACAGCAGCCAAGTCAAGTATTTGCTTACTGTATATGTTTACTGTTGATCAAGATCTTAATATCACACATACATACCTTATAACCTATCATTTAATCCCATAATTTATAATGAGATGAATGTCTGCGCTGATCTGTTTTGATCAGCAGGAAATGCTAAACATAAATAATAAAATTCACATACCATATTATTGTCCATAATTATTGCAGCAAAATAAAAAGCATTATCAATTTTGTAATAATATTTTGGTGTAATTCCTCTGTCATTTTGAAAAAGCTTGCCAAATTAGGCAGATGCCAACATGGGCAGGTTACATAACATGCTTTCAAATGATTAAAATCCATAAAAACAGGAGCAAGACTATATTAAACACGGTACAATAAACAATTTTGATGCTGTGTTGGGTCGCCACTTGATGTAAATGTAAATTTAGGGTCCTGCAGTGCAGCAAAACCAGCTGAGAATTGCTGTGAATAAATCTGTAGATATCCATACACATTTTATGAGAGTACACCACCCCATGATACTACAATGTTTCACGTATTAGACATGGAATGACACAACAGGTGGGCCGAAGGCAAAAACAGATGATGTAAAAAGTCATTTTGTAAGACAAAAAAAATTATCACACGTCATATGTCGAACTGAAAAGGACTCAGCAGGTAACTTCCAAAAATAAATTGGATTAAAGTGTATCTGCATGTTCTGGACATATTTTTGTATGTCACTAAATACATCAAAAACAATAGTTAAATAACGCAAACTGCAATGTGTCTGTCATTTTAGCTTTAAGTTCTAATGTAAGAACGTCTTAGAGAATGGGTTTGATTAATGCAGCAATACCGCCATCTGGTGTAAAGGGACGAAACAACGGTTTATATAAAACGTGTCACGTGAGTATTCTTCGGTTGAGGTGTTTGACATCATGACATTTTAAATTATGCTGTTGCATACAGATGTTTTACAGCTTATCTAACATGAGTCCTGTAACATGATATCATTGGAAATATTGCTTTCATTTAATGAGCCAAATAAATATATATTGCATATTTATAGTGCATTTTAATACGTTTAAAAACACCACATAAACAAGAATATGCTGAGATTGTCTTGTGGGATCCATTAAGGATTAGTGTTGTTAAACAAGAAAAAAATCAAAACATTGCTTTAAAAAGATGTAAATCTAATGTAATTTTAATCTAAATCTAATTCGATAATTGTAATACTCCATTTTTAACTTGATATTTGGGTGAGGGCAGGGTTTATTTAGTTTAAACAGTAGTTAAACAACAGTGGCACCCATTAACTTTCATGGACACAAAACCATTCTCAAAATATCTTCTTCTGCATTCCACAGAGATAAATGTCATATAGGTTTGTAAGTGAGTGAGTCCAGCAATTTGTCGGCTTTTTATCATAGGACAGTAACGATAAATGTTGTAATATATCTAAAATGTAGTGTCATTGACCAGTGTCATTGTTTCCTGTTGAGTTTAAATCCCAGGTAACAAATAAATTCAGAGTATATAGTATATATTCAATATTGATATAATGGTTCGATATTGGTTTAGTGGATGGGGGTTAAATGAATACATTTTAGCTACTTAAATTGCTTTTCGAAAAATGTCAGAACTTTTACATGTAGCGCACATTGAATACTACAGCCAGCAGAGGGAGCCATAACTTGAAAAGTGTAATTTGGTTCCGTATTGTTTGTTTTGCTAATATAAATCTTTAAACAGAAATGCTCACACGTAAATTACTTCATTACTTCGTAAATTATTTCATTTGTGATGTGTGATGCGTTTTCAATGTTCTGCTGTCTGTTAAAAGAAGTTGACTTAAAAACACATTTTAAACACATTTAAATATGACTGACACTGATCACGACCATTAACTATACAAAGAAATCATCTCTTTAATATAGACATAAAGACCAGCTTTATTTTATCTCTTTATAAATGAACAAAACTTTCATTGAGTCCCATGTATAAATCTATCCATAGATAAATAGATTCTTTAATACATGAAGAATTGGTTTCTTAAATGCCAATCTAAGACACATGAGGTGTTGCTTAAACGTGTAAGAACAGCTCATAGTAGTTACAGCTCATAAATTACTAACAGAGATTTCACTTTCAGCTGATGCGTCACACATAAAATTAATTTAAGACTAAAAATAAAAGAATCATTCGCTTTATTAATTGTAGTTGTTTGTTGCTTTCCTTTGCAATTGGAAAGTCTGATACCTAATTTGATTTTCTACCCTAAAACAATGTAACACCATAGTGTTACAAAAACAATATTATGTAGTGACTGTATTTATGTGTTCCCTTATTTGAGGAATATGATCATTGTACATTTGTATGACATTATATGTTTGTATTCTTAAGTATAGCCTATTAAGTACAGTTTTACAGACTCCAGAATATAAAGAAACTACAAGGTCTAGACTGACCTAATAAAACTTTAGGAAAAACATAATAATTCCAAACACATGAAGGAATTGGAAGTCATTGATTTAGGTGTGCACACCTAACAAACTATTTGTAATAGATGAACAGTGATCAAAATAATGTAGACAGATTGTCGTGATTGCTAATATTGCAGTGTTTCATGTTTGGCCCCAAAAGATTATTTTTCACCAAGACACACAATGTGTGAATATCATTACATTGCTTTCCATTAAAAAAAACATAGCGAAAAGATAAAATGAATATTGTAAGGTTTAAATGATTAAACAGTAGATTAGGTAAAGGTTATAAAATGTTTATGCAACATGTCGATGGTTAATGTGTTTTTTATGCTTGAAATTGTAGTTGTGTTTTAAAAGTAAACAGTAAACAGTTAACAGTTAACAGTAAACATTGCTTAGAGAGATTAATTGTAATAAGCAGTGTTTGTAGCAGAATTTGTTCACCTCTGTTTTATAATGCAAATAAATTCATAAATTTTAAGTGCTGCTTACTGTGGGGCCCAAATACCTAATGTGGCCTCGGTTTACCTTTCACTCTATTTAACCAAATAAAAAGAATCCATTGAGATCAGCTCTATAACAAATTTCCTACCCTGGCTTTTTAGATCATTTAAAAACAGTTTTATTACCAAACAATGCCTACATTAAAAAAGTTATCTATTCATCCATATGTGAGGCAAATATAATTACAGATGTGATTTTGACTGTTTTGTTGTTGTTGTTTTACAGTAAGCAATAAAATAAACTCCTGAGGTGTAGTTTCGTTAATTTATTATTCAAAATATGTTAACTGTTCCTTTTTAGTAAGCTTTTGGAGATGGTAATCCTTGAATATTGTAAACCTTTTCCAGTTTACAAGATGTTATAGCAACATTTTTAAAAGGTCTATTATTAAAAAGGGCAGTTAGATTTAGATTCTTTTTCATTACCATACTGAAAAATACTGAAGCATTTTTGTTCCAAAGCAATGTCTGGGAAAATGGAAATCTCAAGCTTAAAGAGAGGGAAAGCTTCCTCTGTTGTATCCGTTTGAAATATCATAGGAGACTGGAGGTGCAGTGTAGTCTGTAAAGAAATTTGAAAAGGTAAGTGCACATGGCAAGCTCTGTTCCACAGGCACAGCGTCAGAAAGGTCTGCGTGGTGACTATAAAGGTTTGGCTGCACTGGTGTCGTCCGCATGTCTCCGGACTTTCCCCAGGGCTCTGTGTATATAAAACCACCAGTTACAAAATTATGTGAGTCATACAAGACAGGCTCGGGGCTTCCGGTCACATCCTGTTGGATCCTGATAGGCGCTGTGTGAAATAGATCCTGCTCTGAGACCATGTTGCTGTAGTCAGGCCCAAGAAGCTCCAAGAACTCGGCTGCCTCTGGAGTCCCTCGCTCCAGGTCTTTCAGTGACATGCCAGATGTGGATGTAACTCTGGCACTGTTGGCTGGCTCCGTAAAGAAAGATGGAGGGAGGTTTCGGTGTCGCAGTGGGGGCTTCTTGGCCCTTTCTCCGCGTGCATCCTTTGCCGGGCTGAATAGGGCGGCCAGACTCTTGCTTTGCAGGTTGGCCTGTATCCCATCCCTCTTGGGTGGTGTTTTGCTGGCCATGTTGCTGATTGGGTTTTGGGGCGAGCCTTGTCTCTTGCATGGCTCCTGAACAGGTGTGGCCCCTGGTGATATGATGCCTGTGCACCTTTTAATCTGCTTCTGCAGGTACTTGCGGTGGTTGACTTTCCTCTTGGACTTGACAGGTTTGTCCAATGCAAGTTTGATGTTGCTGGAAGCAGAGTCAATGAAGCTAAGAAGGTCTCTAGTGGTCTCCCTGAAGTCACCTTCGCAGTCCATCTCACCCAGAAGGCTGCCCTCCAGACCCTTGTCCACCTCATACTCCATGACCGAGCCAGGAAAGCAAAAGTTTAAGAACTGAGAGTTCATGATAGCAGCCTGAACAGCCATCTCTCTCCCCCACAAGCACAACACCTTCACCCAAGATGTTTGCAGTAATTTCCAAGAAATACTCAAGAAAGTCTCTAAAGAATATTACTTATCTGCATTTTTAGGATGCACTTGCTAGTCCTTGGTTCTGCTCAGGACATACTCACAGTTTCCCTCCTCTCTGCTGAAAGCTGGAGTTTGGGGGAAGGGAGGATTATTTTAGGAGGCAGGGCCAATGATGTCAGGACATCAAAGGGGAGGGGCAGAGGGACCCGGGGACTTAACTCTTTGCTCACGCCTGACCACCTGCAACTAAGAGGGATTTGTCTGAGGCTTCCCACAGAGTAAAGACAATAGTCTTGGGTTTAACTGTCCTGGGCATGTCTTGTTGTATATATGAATATATGCAGTATCCATTTTGCACATTTTCCTTTCCCTCAATTAAAATGAACACTTCATTTCTTCAAAGGTTTTGCCATTATTTTACTATTTGCACCTCTTGCTATATACAAACTATACTTCATTGGCTTTGTACTTGTACTCAGTACAACGACAGTAAAGAATATCACAAATTCAATTAAATTAGATTTATAAATCTCTTAGGACTCTTTGTTGGACTATGATCAAGGGATCTGAACTACCTTAAGTTAAAGATATATTTGTTTTAACATTTTAAAATGTACAAAGCTTATGTACATGTTTTAGTGAATGTTTACATATGTAAAAAATTAATTTAATTCTTAACAGATAAATGATAGATGTTCCCAGATAAAACACAATTGCATATGGGTTGCATATGAAAGTAAGTTTAAAGAGAAGTCAGCTGGAACAATATGTAAACAGATATTCAGTGTGCTTATAAAGTTTGAACAATAATGTGAAAAACACTTCACAGGTGGTTCTGCTGTTCAATCGTTTTTATTATTTGAACATAATTCGTCTTTTCTATCAATAACTTTTAGCATTAGAAGATTTAAAGCAGCTTACATTGTTCTTCTTAATTTTACCTAATACTTTTATGTTTCATAAAACACGTTTTGCTTACTGCATCCCCAGAGTTCTATATGATAAGGTTATAATTAGAGATACATACATTCGGACAGGTACGGTTGTTTTTCTGTACGTTTTTTAAACTTCCTACAAGTATGTTGATCTGTTCGTGCTGAAAGTTGATTTTGATTTCTCTGGGATTCTCACACCAGTGGGAATTTTAGCCTCTGTCTGACAACTATTATGGGCTGCCTTTGACATACAGCGCTACATGGTCTAAATAGCTTCTATTCTTCTTCAGGCAGTGAAAGGGATCTTTGTGCCAGAGATTCATTAAACTGCACCTCACAGCCCCTTCGTAAAATGAGGCTTAATAATGAACAGTCGATTTAACTAAAAAAGCTGCCGGAGCTGTTAAATTAAAGGGGAATAAAGTGCAGTTCAAGCCCAGTGTGGCAGAAAAATTCTGACTTTAAGAAATCCAGGGTATGAGTGAAATAGACGCTGTAAACAATTTAGCATTTGCAGGAAATGTTTTGGCCTGCAGTGAATACTGAGGAGGGATCCAACACTGGGAGTTTCATAGGGGTCTGTATGGATCCTGATTTAGGGAAAGCGCTTAAAGCTCTGATTTTGAACATGGTGGACATGGAAAGAACACTTCAGGATGGAGGGATTAACTGAGTGTTTGAATATGAAAAGATTACTATACTATTAAGATTACCAATTCAATAGTATTGATTTAAAGCATAATGCTAACTTGTTCACAGGAGATCGTCGAACAGATTAGAAGTAGACTATATTTTTATACATTTTATATTTATATTTTGTTTTAAATATATTACAGTAAAAAATATATAATGTATTATACATATATATACTCACATATATAATCTTACAAATAGTTATTACTTGTACATTTTCAACACTAACTTTGTTTTCACATTTTACTAGTTCTTATCAAAAAAGGTTCTGTGGTGTGAAAGATAATTATTTAATATAATCTCTAAATTAATATGCAGAAAAAAAATTGTATGGTAAATAATTATAAAATCGCTTGCAAATTTATTTTACCGGTGGTATTGCAAATCACACCACAGGACAGTTTCCCAGAAGTTTTTCATGTAACCTAGCCATACAGAGTTTGTTTTGCTCTTTTCCAGAGCTCCATAAGCAGTTAAAGAACTTTAAAAGTCAGCTCAAATGTTACTCACTCCCTGCCAAACTGGATTAGATTCAGATTCAGTCCACTAAACTGTACTTTCCCAGACATTAAATGTGTTTATGGTGGCACTAACAAAGTTTCGTTTTAAAGCATTTAGCGCACTTTGCATGTCATGAAATCACATGCCAATGGACAGTTTCTGCCATGCCCTTTTTGTTTGTCACTGCGAGTTTTCCCAGGGAATGCTTGTTTTATTCCCTCTCCATAAGTGCATTTTAAGGTGAGACAGTGAATCATTGGATGTTGGAAAGGAAAAAAAGAAAGTCTAAGCGCTTTTGAGAGTGGGGGACCATCAAGGGTGTTATTATCATGTAAATTGTGATGCAGAAAAGGGACAGTGAAACTGATAGCAGTGATCTAATTATCTGTAGCCCAGCTCAAGCCCTGGCCCTGAATGGGGGTTCCAGAGAACCTGCCATGGCTTCACAATAAACTGTTGTACCACAATAGAAAAATAGCAACAGTGTGAAAACAAGTTTTTCTTTGCATTTTTTAACAGGATTCGCTTCCACATTTTCCAATTCAAGGTTATGTTAAACCTCAACATGAAGTAATGCAATTTACCTTTAATGCAGAATGTTATTTATTCCAGTTAAATCACATAAATAGCCACTTAAACACACATTAGTATATTAGTTTAAAGCATTTGTACAGCTATGAAATCGATTGCATAGAATAACTGTTGGTTTTACAGTTTAGCAGTCATTATACAACAATATATGCTACAAATAAACAATCAGAATGAAGTATTTCACAAAGCTGTGTAATACATGGTTTTCCCTTCCCTCCAATTAATCAATTTAAAGTTGGGTGGATTTTCTTAACCAGAAAAAGCAATATCCTTAGGACACAAAAGCTGTACTTTTCTTGGTCTCTAAACATCAAGGCCCTGGGGTGCGTACTTGGCCCTTTTCATTTTCTTTCTCAACAAGTCTCTATTCTCAACAAGACTCCAGACCGCCGCCCCCTCTCTCTTCAGGAGCCTAATTTTGGCACAGTGACATCACCAGACGAATGGCTGATATTTTCCCGCACTGAGCTTTTATACATGCTAGTCATTCACGTTTGAGGGCTTGACGCACTGATTCCGGAAACAAGTTTCTATGGTCACATAAAGGCCGAGGGGATCAAAGAGGCTGGGCAGTGAAATACTAACAGAAAAAAGGAAAGAATTCCATGACATTAAAGAAAAGAGGCAAAGGAGATTCCTAAACACTTGAACTTGCAGGAACTGCCAAGTCTATTTTGTCTGGGTCTAATGCATAAGGCTGAAAGAAAATGGGTCAATGATGTGACACACTTTATTTTGGATTGTTTGTTTTTTGTCTTTAAACTTAGCTCGGCATATTAAAAGACAAACTATAAACATTACAGAAAAGGTCTCTTTGAAAACAGCAAAAATGATTAATGATATTTATAGTTTCACGCTGAAAAATATATTTAAAAGCGTTTTGGTATGTTTTGTTTGAGATTTTAAAAGTTGTCTTTTCATTATCTCAGACATCCATATTTTTAATTTGCATCAAATTTGAATTTACCTTGAGCATCAAAAAAGATCTGTTTCAAGCAGGACTAACAGACAAATCCAGGGAAAAAACAATTGTGGAAAACAAACTTTATAGAGGCAAATAAAATCAACAAGGTCAAACTAAGTTGAACAAACTCAGTGGGGGGAAGAACAAATGAGGCAGCTGAGGGAACAACATTCATCTTTCCGCTTTCGATTCACGTCCATGGAAAGCTGCTTAAGCAAACGGACCATTGAAAGTGAGTATTGTTTGGTTATGGTTACACACCATGCACCCGCCTTCCACCCGGGGAATTTACAAACTCAGCACCCACTTTCTTTTAGCCGTTTCCCTCTGACTCCCTGACCCCCCCAGACATCCTTTCCATGCTCTGATCCGACAGCAGGTTACACATCTCACCCCATTAGTGTGTGGTCTTGGTGTAAGCACTAACACCAACACATCAACACACCCAGAGCGCTCTGTCAGCTAAACACCAGCAACATATTTGATTGATAAAAGTGCTGGATGAGAATATTAAATTAATGGTCCTGAGAAGACAAATAGTTTTGAAACCCCCCAGCAATTATGCCTTACGTTTGTCTATGTTTGTTTATGTTGTCTGTTTGCTGGGAAATATGATAAATTAACATTCAGTAAGGATACCAGATTTTGTTTTATTTATCATCAGTTGCATTATTGAGACATTTGCTCATGCTTTAATGGCCAAGGGATTGTGCAGTTTGTGAACAACTTTGTAACCACACACACTCAGTGCATTGAGATTAATGTAAATACTTGCTGGAATACAATGCAACGCAGTTCTGTTGTGCACATTCAAAACCCTGTACTCAATAAACCGTTAGACTATATTTTTTATTTTTATTTTTTATTTCATTCGACAGTTTTTGACAAAAGAAATCTGTACAAGACTGTATATGTTAATGCCCTAAAGTGCATCTCGCAACAATGCTAATATTGCAGCTTGTACTACTTGCATTACTTGAATTGTGTTTCGGCATAAACACAACAACAATTTAAAATATTGAGCTTGCATATTTAAAGGTATTTGACTGACTCAACCAATGACATGAATTTGGGGCAGGGCTACAGTATCTGTTTGTTCATTCATTGACAGAGAGGGGTGCATTTAGGAAATCTATTTTAAAAGTCCTTATTTGTAAGAAAGTCTGTAAAAACGTCACTGTTCACATTCAGAGTGCAAGAAGCAAGAACAACAATTCACTGAGAACAAATATGTGAAGAAATACATCAACAAATTACTACAAAACACTGGATGAATAGAATAGCTTATAAAACAACAAAGAGTGAAAATCATCATCCATTGTGTCATACCTACTTATCCATTCATATGACCTTCCCTAAACCTACAAAACAACCTTTTCTGCACCCTGGCTGTGATATTAATAATAACATTAGCAGGAGGCAGCTCACCACAGACCAGATAATGTCTAGGTACTGCAATTTCAAGAGGCAGGAGCTGCCAGCCACTGAATGCAGGTCTGGAGATGTCCTGCAGGTCTGTCTACATGGGGCACAATCTCTGTTTCATACAACATGCCTCCTGCTAGCTACTTTATTGTTCATTGTCTGTCTTTGGGATTTCATTAAATCACACTGGAGTAGTGGTAAGAGGGAGCAGAAAACAGAACGCTAGAGGTTCATTTCATTAATTTGCATTTATTTTGTGTAGGATTGTTTTTATAATGTAACCAGTACAGCCAAGGAGTGCAAACAATTTGTTCAGAGAACAGAATATTGGCAATGTATGAAAAATAAAAACACTGAAATCATGGAGGAAAAAAATCTGATCATTTATTAGGACCAGCTAATTTTAGTGACCACTTTGAGTTTAATCTCTAAGGCAAGAGAAACTGCTCCAAAATCTAAAGACAATGTGAAGATAATGTTTAAAAAATAAAGGGATACAAACTATTTTACATTTTGAGTGAACTAAAATTTGTTGCTCACATAAAGTAATCATATGGCTTCAAAGACATGGAATATAGTGCACAAGTCATATGGAGGTTTTTAATAATAATACTTTTATGACTCTTAAAAGTGTCATAAAAACTTAACACCCTGGAAAGGCAGCCTGAACATTCATTAAAGCATCTCTTGGGTTCCACAGAATAAAGTCATACAGGTTTGGCATACCATGAGAATGTGTAAATGATATCAAAACATTACAGTTTGGTTAAAGTATTTCCTTAAAAATAAATAAAACATTTCTTTGAATCAAAAAAAACTTTGACAAAGTTTGACAAAAGACAGAAAGTACTTCCCCTGAGTGTTGTTTCATTTGGTTATCTCTGAACCCTTCCTTTGCTCAGTTTACACTTAATAGCCAATATCCTTCATTTGCACACAGAGTAATAAAAGGTTTCTGAAGGACACTTTAAAACCTATTCCAAACAACAAAAAGAAAACCAACCTCACTCCGATAAACACTTCAGAAACCTTGACTTTTTTTTTCCATTTAAGTACCAAGAAAGAGCAACCAGCATGTGCTGTGCTGACCTCACGGGAAGTCAACATCACTGACATTTTTGGTGTTTTTTTAGTTTTTCCAATTTCCCACAAGTAGGTAAAAATATATTAGTTTCAAATTAGTCACTGTGTATTAGCTGCCTGTTTTATCCATTTTCTAAAGTACTTCACCTCCAGTACTCGTGTTTTAATGACAGACTGTGGATCATACTCATTGTTGTAGCGCAGATCAAGGTGATGAGCTCCTCCAGGAATCATAATAGCTACCAGAGAATCTGAGATACTTTTGGTTACTCCACCACTCATCCATGGGTCAAGATCTCCATTGCTAAAAAATAGGACAGAATAGGTCACAAACATTCCCTAACTACCCCAAGCGGAACACACATCACACACACAACATTATAATTTTTCACAATTAATAATGACATTAAGTAAACATTCTAATACAAGGGCATAGGTTTGAAAATTAAAAGTGACATAGCCAGGTAGTAGGCAGGAAACCCTGGGATTATTTCAAACAAATTATAAGTTACAGGACTTTTAAATCAAATTCAAAATGCTGGTGTTAAAAAAATGTCTGAAAATGTGCAGAATTCCAAATGTTGATTAGGAAATTTCAATCATGTCCCTACCATTTTTATCTAAATCTACAACTATGATCTAATTCCAAACAATACGGCCCATGTTGGCAGTAGACAAAGCAGCAAGACAGCTTTTGAAAAAATCTTAATTCAGAAAGACTGTATTATCAGACCTCATCATTCTACAGTTTTACCTGAAAATGATGTTGCTGTGAGCACTTATGTTCCTTCCACCATATACAATTTCAGCCCAGTCTTTCCGTGGCCGCACTCCAAACTGGCTGTAGCACTCATCAGAGAAGGCTTGGAAGTTCCACGGCTGTGCCTCAAACATGTCATTTATACCATCTGTACACATTGGCATCACCATCTCTGTACAAGACTGCACAATAAAACAGAACATCACTGAATGCTTGAGTTTTCAAATAAACATCATTCAACAAAATTATGCTAATTCAGTGTTTAAATAGAGTTGATATCAATGTTACTCATATGGTAAACTGCTGAAGCACCTTCTTTAGTTCTTCAGTGGTTATGTGTCTTAACAACTAAATAGCACCACAGACTACAACTACATGCGACCAACTTCTACATTTATTACCTGTTCACAGTTTACAATGTGACCTGAAATTAATAGTTTGAAGGCACTAAGAGTATTGGAGTAGTATACACAATCATTCATAACATATTTTAACATATTTCAATAATAATGAGAGTTTGTTTTTGGAGGTTTTCAATCCCACCAACACCCTGGTACTAATAATGGTTGCCTTGACAAACACCAATGATAACTAATCAATGTGACACTTTCTGTGATACTAGAAGCATGTAAATCTCCAAAATCAATGTGAAAATCTTACCTGGTAGAACCATCCCAGTAGGCCCAGATTCCCAGTCGCAGTCTGTGAGGTGTTGAGACAGGGTGCATCTCCTGTATAATTGTAGTAAATTCTAACGGCTTGAGAGATACCATGGAGTAGCTGTTTGTCTGACATGCTGGTGTCAAACCGAAGATGTTTGCAGACCTCCTGGAAAAATCCCCCCAACAAAAAACATGTAAAATATCAGCCAAACAACAGCAACAATCCAAGATGGAGGGATTACTTGGTAGAGATCCATAGATCACACAATAAACAGCTGCTTTGTGCGAGATGACAACGCAAATTACAGTTGTGGTTTAAAGCATGCAAACAAGCAAAGCTTTATTTGGCTACAGAAACATTCCATATGTTCCCGTTCACATTAAAGAATGTAGATGAAGATCTTGCTGTGAAAAGCCCCCATGTGCTTTATGTGTGGAATAATCTGATTTGCATGTGAAATTGAGTGGAAAGGAATTTCGTTAGAGCGGAATTTATCACCGACAAGCTGGAACAAAGAAGAAAGAACATTTCTGAGACAAAGAAACCTTGACAAACATATCAGGTTATCTGCGGAAATTAACTCCACATGAAATAGGAATGGGCATTTGTCAGGTTGTGTTATTGCGTACCTTTTGTTAGTCAACTACTTAAAATTTGTCTTTCCAAAAATCTTTCAGCAGACAAAAAGTTCCAGAAGACGTGAGAAATGAGATTAGACATAACCTAAAACCTTAATATTTAAGACCATAAAAGGCCCTGTTTTCATTACAGTCAATTTATATCACGCATATCCCGATTAAGGTTGATTAACTTCAGTAATAAAAGCATATGTTGCATGTTTTTGCGTGAAAAGTGTGCAATGCAAGTCAAGGCAAAACACTGTGAACTTTATTTAGCTAAAAAGTTTCTTTTAGTATGGAGGGAAAAATATCTGTTATAGTCATAATAGTCATTACGCATTACGTCATGTAATCCCTTTTAACTTTAAAGAATTCATATGGCAGTTCTATGTTTTTACTGTTGTTGTACCTAAAATTTGCTTTACAGCATTGCTGAATCTGTAAAATACACTTTTATTTTTTTTACGCATGATTTTACAAATGTTTCAGTGTAGATAACCAACTTTAAAAACACATTCAAAAACAAAACGGAAGCATTAGGATTAACGTGGACAGTTTCAAACAGAAGACAGGAGAGAAAAATAGGAGATGTCATATCTAATTTTGGGTAAGATTGTTGTTGATTAGCTTTTTGTCTGAGATCTTTTTGTCTGTGGGCAAGATAAGCTACAAGCGCATCTGGGCAGAAATGTATACTATGACAAAAACCACAGTGGCAGTCCAAAGCACCTTCTCTACTTTTCAGATGGGATTAGGCCAACACATTCATCTCAAGCAAAAGATTTCCCACTCCTAAGCTTCAATACCCCTTCTCCCAGTCAGTCACATAATCACATTAGCTTTGTCATTAAAAGGCCTCCTCTTTGCACCCGCTGCCTAAACTGCTTCAACCACCCATTGGGGTTGCATACATTATCAGATTTGAAGGGGGATAGAAAACTACTCAAGAGTAAACCATCTGAGCTTTTGCAAAGTCTACACAGTCTGCATAATCAAATTTATAAGAGATAAGCTCTAGTTCCCAACAAGCTCTAGTTCCCAACAAAGAAAGTACAGATTGTGTACCAAAAGCTCTTGAATAACAAGCTTTTTGTCTAAACGCTGATAAATGATTAAACTATTTATTGATCCAAATTCACATTGATTCAGATTTACATTTCCAAGTCTATCTTCTAAAACCTAAAGATGTGTCTAACATCAGACACAAACAGCATAGACATCTTGAATATAATGTGCTCTACTTTTGTGGTGTTTAGCAGCTCATGTCAAGTGCAGACATGGTGTAACAAGGACAAGATCACAAGGCATGAGAATTTGGCATTAGCATTTTGCTAAGCTAAAGGTATAACTCAAATCAGCACAAGTAATAGACAGAACACACAAATATATACTTTTGCTATATAATATTATAAATATTTGGTCACTAGCAATGTTGCAGTGTATTCTTGCCAAAACCAAGCATTGTAACATTAAAATTTTTTAAGCATTTTGAATTCAAAATGTAAGTTACATTTTGTAACAATTTCCAGGGGAATACTTATGATGCCTTCTGGATGGGCAGGTTAATAAATTCTGGAACAGAGCTAACATAACTTGTTTTGCTGTGAATGCTAGGGCTTGATATTCATTATTATTGGACAGATCCAATGAATGAAAATGCATGTTTTCTCAAATTAATAAACACTATCTTCTGACCTGACCTGAACTAAACAAAAGCTTAATAGCCAAGGTGAAATGACAATGACTCTTGATGAATATTAATGAAAATATTTGCTGATGCAAATTAGTACAACAGCTCACTTTGAGTATTATCAGAGGTGAAGCAGCATTAATGAGAAAATCATCTAAGCAACATTTATATACAATATAATCTATGTATATAATATATATATAAACTCTAAATAATTCTAGCATATATTTATTAACTATGTTTTTTTCTGAATAACCACACAAATTTAAAGATATTGTATTTACTGCATACAACAATAATATCTGTGGTAAAGCCATATTTTTGGAAATGATTGTAACATGTTATTTTTTTAAATACAATTAAGTGCCATGTAAATATTATGTGAATATGGTAATCATACGGTATATATGACATACAATGGTATTTCAGTTTTTGTAGGGGATATCCCTCTTTAAGTTTATTGTACCTTAACAGGCCAGGGTGGGAGTGGCTGGAGGAAGCTGGCTTCATAGGGATAATCCACCATGGCTAAATTCACCCAGGTTTCCTGAAGCCATGCCTTGAACCCGTACACTTCCTCCAGGTTCTTTATAGGAGAACACAGTTCAAACTCCTGAGACAGCCACTGAAGACCTTCACCTACACGAGAACAACCGTTTGCATGAGATCCCAAAAGCACATAACCTTTAAAGGAGTCTGCCTTATTTAAATTACCTAATAACCCAAGGAAACATGTCACATATTCATATTCATTTTAGAACACAATTTTCAATAATGCTAGTAACATTGGTGGGCTGCCTAATAATAAGCTGACATATCAACTAATTGGTTATTGTCGATTAGTCGATCATCATGACCGATCAGGAGTAAGGCACAACATAATAGAAGAATTAGGGGATTAAGTATTAACACAGAAATCACATTCACCAACCTGTTCCTGAGATATTATCAACAGCTTCCCAGGATCTCCTGATGTTGCTGCTGCAGTTGACACCACTGAGGGTGAAGTCATGGGTGACCACTCTGTAAAAATCTCCACACGGCACAATGAACTGCCAGATGGGAGCAGACGCAGCAAGAGCGCTGGAAGACCACAGAAAAATCATGAGTGATCAAAACAACAACAAAAATAACCCTGATCTCCTCTACACACATTACCCTTGATAAAGATTCTATATAGTAGAGTTTTGTGGCTATTTGTGGTATTACTGCCATCAGAGAAATTTAAGTTCAAAGTACCAACTTAATTAATTGAGGGATCTCATCACACTTCTTAACACTGATGTTATTTATATGGTTTTAACTTTTTAAAATTGACAGCATAACACAGCATAACACAGTGGCATAAGACATGTAACGGTCATCTTCTGATAATATTCTCTCAACAAATGTTATATATTAAAACATATGTATTTTAAAATATTTAAAATATATATGAATATATAATTTATAATTCAATTAATCTGTATAACATTTTAATTGACTGACAGCCCTAATTACTAAAAAACTATTTTTTTTTAATAGAGTATATATATATTTCATGTTTACATGTTAAACCACTCCACTTTCTATTTGAATCCTTCAACCAATGATATTAAACACTGTCAATATCATCTTCACAGATGTGATATTAATAATAATGGAAACACAAATATTAATGCAGATAAATTCTTACCCTATGACAGCACTGGGATACTTCATCCTCAGCCAGGCCGCCAGCATCCCACCGTAAGAGCCGCCGATGGCGATAACTGGACTCTTCTGAGCTCCAGGCACGCTTTGTTTCAGAACTTTGATTAAAACAGCAAAGTCAGCCAAAGCCTGTTCTGAGGTCAGGTAGTTTAGATACTTTGCATTCTGAAGGAAAGATTACGCAAATAAAGAAAGTTAATTACTCTGTTAACTAACACACATCTATTAATCTACATGAGCAGTGTTCTGAACTTACGCTGTAAGACTCCTCGCCAAACGGCATGGACTCTCCGTAGTAGCGATGTTCTGCAAACACCAACATGGCTCCCAACTCCTCAGCCACGTCCCACATGAAACCCTTGAAAAATATTTTAGATGGAGACACTCAGTTTCTATTTTTTGCAACCAGTCTTTTGAATTTTAAGCATTTATGAAAGGCTGAATGGTGACATTTCTGTCATACATCACTGTTGGGTGCACCATTACTGTTTTTTACAAGTAGCATACTATCATAGTACCATAACTACCAAAATTACGGTTATTTGCCATATTTACAGTACACTACAGTACTTAAGACTTAAAATTTGTGTTTATTATTGTCTGTAATCAGCTGCTTGATAAACTGAGGTCACAGCAACCATTAATATTGGAAAAAGTCTGCTTATGTTAAGTATACTACTTAATATTAGACAGTGACAGACTGATTTATCAGCCAAACCGATTCAGACAACATTTTTTCAAATTAAAAATTAAAAGGGAACAATAAAAATACATTTTTAAAATATATCTGTAAATATTGTGTCAAATAAGTGTTTGATTTTTTAAAATGTGGCAAATTTGTCAACAATGTCATTAAATCGTAAAAGTACATTTTCCATTCTGCTTTCTAGAAATCTGCATCAGCCAATAAAAACATATTTCATTCTAACTCAAGAGTTCTTTACGTGTGCACTGTTTTAGAGCAACACATTTTTTAAAAGTGAAGGTTTTTATGCTGTTTCTTCATAAGTAATTGCAGTTTATAGCAGAAATTGTATAATTACAGTGTTGTTACAGAACCAGGTGATGTCTCCTTCATTCCCGGTATAAAATAGGATTGGACCTCCTTCCTTGTGCCAGTGATGATCATTAAGAAGGTACCGCTGCTTGAATGTGCCATTCTCCAAAAACCCAAAGTGGTCAATCTGTAATTAAATCAGAAACAGGATAAAAACAATAACTGTTATTATTATTATGAAAATAGCATCTGATTAATAGTCCTGAATGAAATTAACAACATGACAGTTAACCACAAAAAAACACATTTACAACCTTTACACAGTACCTTTACAGTTTTTTAGCCTGATTTAAACTAAAAAGCAATATTTATTATAACATTCTTGTCAGATTTTATTGTTAAGTGGACATAGGTTATAAAATGCAATCATGACAAACAGTTTTGGAGATTTCTGCTTTTCCTCATTTAAATAGAAAGGATAATAAAAAGCTGCCCAGGCCAGTTACCAAGATGACAGGAGTGATTTGACATGGCTTAAAGGGGACGGGGCCCCTCTGGTTTAGGGGCCAGTGTTCCTGTCCATACTGTACAGCAGTAACACTACACTGTCTTTTCTTGGGTGTTCTCCTCAATCTTCTGGCTCTGAGCCACCTGGTATTGTTCAGTGCAAAACCTCCGAGAAGGACGGAGGGATAATTAGGCTCAATTTGTATTAAAATCTAGTGCCAGCATCAGGGATGCCACATTAGTTCCAGTTTCAGCAAAACTGTGACATTCATTCAGCCCAGGGTTTGTCCACTGTCCTCTGCCTTTCCATAAACTCTGCAAGTTTAAGGGAAGGAGTAAAAAAACATTTGTTCCCAGAGCAGCTCTGCTGCAGTTCTCGCTCATCTTGAATCTCACCCAACATTTAATAAAGAATGTTCTCCCTAGTGTTTTGTTTTTATGTAAAGACCCTCTTTCTCCTCGCACTGGCCACAAAAGAGGCAGAAATTTTATGAGCCAGTGACAGCAAAAAGACTCTCACACTAACACTCATTCACCAGCAGTTACACCCTGGCTGCAGGTCAAATTAGTGTCAGCTATATTCACATTCTATAGTGAGTTATTTTGTGTTAGTTTGAGCTCTAAAATAAAAAACAATATACATTGTTTATATACACCCTTTTATGTATTCAAATAATTTGAACCATAAAGTGAACAATACCACTTTTTTACTGTTAAAAACTGTTACTGTTTCTTACAGTACCATTTCACATTGTTCTTTTAAACTAATCAGACAACTACAAAATCATTTTAATAATTTTATTTTATGATATACTTATTTTGTTGTGATATTATGTTTAAATTTATTTACATTTACGTTTAGGCATTTGGCAGACGCTTTTATCCAAAGCGACTTACATTGCATTGCATTATACTACACATTGATCACTATACATTGAGTATGTGCAATCCCTGGGATCGAACCCATGACCTTGGCGTTGTTAACGCCATGCTCTAACCACTGAGCTACAGGAAAGCTCAGTTAGAAAGTTTATATTGTTAGAAAGTTATTATAAGCTTTAAAATGACAATGGCAGATTCAAAGTACAGTCTACAGTGGAACACAATCCTATAACTTCTAAACGAATTATCATGATTTTAGCTTCAGTCTGTATAGGTCAAACCAGGGCCACCAAAAATCAGTGGTTCAGTAGTTCAAAACTGTGCAGCGCCACCTTCTGGATGTTTTATATTCTCTTGCACAAAGTTTAGCTGTTGTAATGCTACTATTATATATCATTAATATCTACTTTTATAATACCTACTTGGTCAACGTTATTACTAAGAAATCAAAAACAGTAAAATGAGGAATAAGGTTTCTTCATAATCATCAATCTACTAGCTCTTTCTATATTAAAAGCAGAAGTCAAACATATCACATTACTCTTTTCTAACTATATAATAATGGCATATTGTTATGCTGTTTCATGTAGTCACTGTTTCTTAATAGTTTAACCCCTTTAAAATCTTCTCCTGGAAGCTTTTTCCAGGAATATTCTACAGAGAAAACAAACCCTCTCCAAGCTAAAATGCTTATAACACAGTCTCTAAAATATACAACAACTCAAATAAGCACATACTATAACTATTAGATGCTTTACAAGACTTGGAGAACCCATCTTCAAAAGACATGGGCTATGGTTTCTTTTGACTTGGACCAGGACCCAGCCACCTAGTAACTAACTCTAGAACTATACAACAATACATGAAATCCTGCTCAGAATACCTTAGCAACACCCTGGCTACCACCCAGAACCCCCTAGAATTATAGTAGCAAGTTTTACAAGGACAAATACCCTTTACATGCTTCATAAATGTGTTCCTATAGCGGAATGGGTAGAGCATTACCAGGAAACATATACTGATTAAATGTATACACTGGATGCACTGTAAGATGCTTTGGAGAAAAGCTTTTGCCAAATGATTTTGTAATGTATATTTACACAGTAATGCTTTTGCACAGTGTAATAAACAGCTTTGTTTTTATTACTATAGCAATTGCCATTTTCAGAGCTCTCAGACAATAAGAATTACTGCAATTACATTCACACAACTGATCAACAGACAGAATTAAGAAAGACCTCAAGCAGGAATGTGCAATCAACCACAGATGGAATATAAAATCCAGGATGACATTGACTTCCTATCCAATTTCTTTAAATTTTTTTGTAAAGTCTTTTTAATAGCCATGTCTGCACTACTTCAAATGAAGGTTACTTTTAAGATCCACTAAGTGCTGACAAGGGCAAAATCAAGACAATAAAGAGCAAGAAAGTCAGGAAATGGCCCTGTCATCCTGAGGGCACAGAAGACGAGCTAAGCAGATACTGTGAAACAATGGCCTTCACAGTCCATACAGGTCAAGCAGTAATTAGGCTGACAGTAAAACCTAACAGTGTTGTTTTTGTCTAAAATAAGACGCTGGGCTTTTCCTGTGTCTGCCTTTCACACTGACAGCATGTAAAACATTAATTGTCAGGCCATTTCTTCAGGCTCTGGGCAAGATTAAATATTTCTCAAGATGTAAATTATTAAATAACAGGAGGCATCATGCCACCAATAGCATTTTTATAATTACCTCAAGGAAAAAACAAATCAATTGGTGAAAGCTCTTCAAATGTGGATTTTAAACAATGCAAAGCAATCATAGACACAACAAATCAAGGGACTTTCAAAATTTCACTTTCAGTTCCACAAAAAACTCCCTTTGAGCAGAGTGCCAGCATCAAATGCTGTGTTCACAGACTGGACTTCTGCTTCTGCTATTATAATGTGGGAGCTAAAAGGAAAATGGACATTTCCTGTAGACACAATACAAAGCAGGACAGCAAAGATTATCCATACATAAAATAAAGGAAATCCTTAAAGGAAGCCCAGTAGTAAGTTAATGAGAAGCAACAGGAGGATAAAACTGCTGTGAGTTGCAAAATAACAACCAACACAATGTGATTGATCACAAGCTTTAAATTGTCCTTACTTAATTATATTGATAAAGATTAAAATCTGATATAATCATAACTAAACTTTTAAATGTTTGAAAAAATTAGATGTGTGGACAAGTTAAAATGTGTATTTAAACAGATAAATCTTTTTTCAAATAAACATTGCAAAAAAATCTATGAAAATTATTTGACTCAAATAAGACATTTAGGATATTTACATTTGGGGTCAACCAATGAACCAAAAAACAAGTTAGAAACTGGTTAGACTAATCTAATTGAATCTGTTATAGGTTACTCTCTGAAAGTACTCACATTTTCCCTTATTATGCTCTGGGGTCATACAAATAGCTGATTTGTAATGTGTCAGATAAAATAAGTATTGATTCACATACTGTTCTGACCTGCAGATATAAAAAGAAATGAAACAATTAGAAAACTTACCTGCTGATCAAAGTATAAAGTTTTGTACGACACTGAGCGATGATCTGAGAATATGTGGACTCTGTGTCTGCCTAAAAGCTGGGTTTTGAGAGCAAGTGCATGACAGCTGATCATAAAAATGATGAAGATGAAGATGAAGAAAACGGGACTGCAGGACAGTCTCATGGTTAAGATAAGTAACTGAGCGGACTGTCCATGTGAAAACATCAACCGATGGCTTATTTGCATAAGCGGAAAAGGAAGGGACCTGTCAAATGACTTGCATTTGCTGTGGATCTATGACGCGATACGTTTAACTTTTCAAACTACACTGAAACATAAACAGATCAGATACAATGTAACAACCATGTAAAATATATAGGTCATACGTTTTTGTTATTTCCAAACGAAATGTCAGGCTGTAACCATGAGAAATCTGTTCACCATGTGTGCACAATGATTAAAAGAGTCCTTTGAAACACAAATCGGATTATGTCTTTTGTATCTTTCGACATACTGCATGTTTGGGTAACTTGTCTAACAACATAATGTGCTTCCGTACCGTAGACACGTGAGAAGCGCAGTGGCTTATGGATGTTGTAGTTTTTGTTTTGTCAATACCATGTAAAAATACCAGTGATACAATGTGCTACTGTAAAATCGATTTTTATCCAATGTGTAAAGTCACATTAAAGTTACATGTAACATTATCATTAATACTGTTGTTGTAATTTATAAAGTTTAAGCAACAAGATATACACCTCTTTCAACAATGACAACATAATTAGTGTCATAACCATGTTTATTTGGAGAAATTAATTAAACTGCAGTCTATATATTGAAAAAACAAAAGGTACACAAATAGAACTGCTCAAACAAAACTTTAGGTAGCCTTTAGGTACTAAACTGCAAAGGTGTGTGTTCGACTGTTTAGTCAAGATAAAGGTATTACACATAATGCATCACAAACCTCCTTAAATCACGCACTAAAAACAACAAATGTACAGTTGGATCTACTTGGATAAGAATATTGTGGGTTCCAAGAGTTTTGTGCTCACTACACAAAGGATTGTTTCCTTGCAGAATATTGTAATTCACATAATGAAACTGTTCTAATAATAATAAAGTCTATACAGAAAACGTAAGCGCTTAGTAATATTACTGTATTGAAAATTAGGGCATTTAACATAGAGAAGAAATAATCCTAATGCCATCGGAACACAATGCAACAAAATACAATATGGGAATTATCTGTAAAACAAAGCTAGACAAAAATACCTGACAGAGACAATACTGTTCTGGCACGTCATGTAACAGAAAGAAAACAATTTATACAAAACTAGAAAACGTTATTACTTCAAAATAAAGCTTGTTAATAAAAAATCGTAACATCACAGATAAGCAGCTATGCGCAAATATAACAAAAATGCATTATACTGCAAAGTAAAGGCATTGGCAACCAAAACAATCTGAAACAATTGGTCCTCAAACATTTTTCAATGTTGTGGTGGATGGATTTCAAAATCTCAAAAGTCTCAACAAAACCAATAAACCATCATCACATATACGCATAAATGGGTAAAATTCATCCTAAGTCTATTTGTAAATCTGTTCACAACTAAACGAATGGAGCAAAGATGCCGGAAAATGCTCTTTAGCAGCAAGTAAAACACTGAAAGTCTTTAAAAGAGTAGATTCACAGTTCCATTGTAATGATACAGGTGCAAACAACCTTACAGCAAGCCAAGGTTGGAGGTACACTTTCTAACTGTTTCAAAGTCAGTAAAATGCACAACACAATTCCAGAACAGACAAAAGGCAAGTGAGATCAGGATCGTACTGTATCACACTATAACAAAACTCAATCAGCTGTTCCTCAGTATGATGCTTAGAAACATCAAAGCCAATTGTGCAGGAATTCACTATGAACATCTAGCAAATACATGATAATTCTCATTCATACATACACTACACACACTGTTCTCTCTGCCTCTCCAGTACCAACAGCTTTACACATGGCTACAGTTATTACAATACCAAAGCTGGACTAAATTTAAAACTATCAAGCATCTCGGTACGTTTAAGTTCTTCGAATACTTCCAAAGATGAAAGGACAATGTTTCTCCAACTATTATTCAAAGACAAAGTAATCCTTTGGGGGAAAATATCAATATGGAATGAAATAAGCATTTAACTTTGACATTGACTAAGAAATAAAAACCACTGTTCAGATTTATAGTTAAACGTGCAAAGATATTGAAGAATAAAATCTACAGCTTGGCTGCTGGAAACCCTGGTGATCAGAAAGATCTTAATGGGTGATTTCTGGGTCATACTTCATCCTAAAACACAAAAAGAAAAATTCTATTGCACTGTGAAATAACTTTTAAGACAATTGCCTCCCAATACTCTTTACTGTAGTGTAAAATGTACATTTAAAATGTATAGTATTTATGTTATATGGTAGAATTTGTTGTGCTGCCTAATTTATGCTGGTTTAATTGTTGGGTAAAGACAGGATGACTCCAAAATCTAATGGAAATCATCATTTAGAATAATTAGATTTACAAACGTGCTTAACACAATGCAATAAAACCTTAAAGGGCTAGTGTACCCAAAATTGAAAAACTGAAACCTCAGCATTCACATTGATTCAAATACAACATTCAAAGCTTTGACATAAATGATGCCTAATGGCATTGGTTGATGTGTGTGATGTAACCGGTTGTAACAGGCCAGGTTCGAGTATGTGAAAATGCGATTCGAAATGCTGAAAGAAATGTGGAATGAAGAAAGGCATAGAACATCATGATGTTAAGTAAATTATACAACAGTCTCTTTAAAGATTTTATAAATAGGCTTCAGGTTTCAGTATAGTTTTTGTATGTCAGGATGGAAATATGATAGAGGCACATTGGGTTTTTGCTATGGTTTATCATAATGCCACGGTATTTGCTGAGTATTACTTCCATGCAAACTTTAAGGATAGTGTACTGTATAGTCTCTCCCAAGGAGAGTGTAAAGACTGCCTAATAAATATCTAAACAATGAAGTCGTTTTAGCGTGGCAGATTTTTAAAAGTAGCTGGGTGACTGCTTGCAATGCTTAAAGGAAGTGCATTTTGTGTGAATAATAAATGTATGCGCACCAACATTGTGGCAATGCATTTTAAAGGAATAATTCAGCCAAAAATTAAGATTCTGTCAACCTTTATGTCTCTTTAAACATGGCTGATCAACTTTCTTTAGTAAGAAATGCAATTGTTCACTGCAAATTTCCCTTCCACCATTGTTGAATTTGCATATTCATATGTCAAGATGTATCATGTCGTGTTTGGCATTAATGACACCAAATGGCGTTTTGTAAACAACTATTTTGAATATGCAAAAATGTTTTAAAGATCTGAGGGCTACTGTGGGGGAAAACATAAACATTATGGTTTGTTTCTCATACAAAGATATTATTTTGCTTCAGTATGGACTACATTTATTTTGCCTTTTTTGGAGCTCAACAGCCCCTGGTCACTGTATGCTTTTATTTAATGGAAAAAGAACAGCTCAGCCTTTCCACAAAAGATTAAAAGTGGAGTAAATAATGACAGAATTTTCATTTTTGGGTGCACTGTTCCTTTAAACGGGTGAGACTGATGATGAAGACCTGCAGTTCCGTTTTTTTTTCAAATCTCTAATAAAACAAATACATTGGCTCAAGTCGGAAAGAAAATCCCAACTGTTGCATTGTACAGAAGAGTAAAAAATCTAATTGTCTGACCTATCAGCTAGCATTATTTTGTAACAAGCCCCTTTTTCCTGTTTAAAAGCCTCTAAGAGCTCCTGGCCCCCTCATAGAAAGCAGCACAAACTGATCATATTTATCTTGAATATATAAATTATGGTTTAAAATACCCAGGGGTTTGAATATGGGTAAAATGAGTAGACTGTAACAGTAGTGGTACAGGCCGACCACTATAGTGGTCACCAACAAAACAACCACTTTGTATGCAATCCATGTTGCTCGACAGTGTGGCCAAGTCTACTAGTTCATGCTGCAGCAACTTAAGTAATTTATGTTTTTCCCCTCTCCAGGCATGGGGGTGGAGTCGCTGTTGTCCAGAGTGTTCTGCTTGGCCTCTCGGATCAGTTCGCAGGCCAGGTCCAGGAAGAGCTTTTCCACGTTGTCTGATTCCTTGGCGGAGGTCTCCAGATACAACATGCTCTGAGCCTCCGCAAACTCCTCCGCTCGTTGCCGGTGGACTTCTCGCTTTTCAGCCAAGTCGATCTTATTCCCTGCAAAGAAAAGCGACAGATTTGGGTAGCAAACAATGTCAATAAATATGTGTACGCAGCTAAGTGGTTCATCATATAACAGGCAGCTTGTTGACAGTTCATGTAAGCGGTTTGCTTAAACTACCACTGATGGACAGTTTTCTACATCTGCAAGTTGCAAAGTAAACTGCAAACCTCATTCTACCAATATGATATATATATATACACATTGCAGATAAACCTTATTTCTAAAACATTTCTAACCATTCATATAGATAATGAAAGCCACAACATAACACTGACTACCTACTGCAGTTTTTTTACATTTACAGAAAATGTGAGTGGTGTTGGCTTGTGCATAACTCGTGGGCACGAGACTAGAGTGTTGTGGGTGGCTGCCAGGGTGTTTGTACTGTGTGTGATTTCTAGTGTGTTAGGTGGTTGCCTAAAGCTGTAACAAGCTGCAATATTCTGAATTTTCTGATAGATATAGCTTTGGTACTCGCTTTAAAGTAAATCTTTGGGATTTTTTTGTTTACTTTACTGTCAATAAAAAATGATCTGTCTTTTAGTTAAATTCACAATAGTTCTCTAAACTCTAAATTCTCATTGGATGAGCCACATTTGAAGCAGCTTCATAATGTCTATGCATGTCTGTGACCACACAACATTGTCTGGCAACTATACACAGCCTACAGTGACAAATTATATTACTTGGCACAAGAATGCATTTTGGATTTTTTTATGTTAATTTCAAAAAGTATTGAAAAAGTATAAAATTAACTATTCATTGAATATTTGTGTTTTTTGTCATATTACTGCTGCCACCATTTTATGAAAGCTAAACACGATAAGAGGCATGCGCATTACACTATCAATAAATATCAAGCTTACTGGACTTCTGTACTGAACAACTGTTACTAAAATTAACCTATTGTGTGTTACAGTTAATCTGATAAGTTGCTTGCATCTTAAGGAAACATGAACTTCACCAAAAAAAGTGTCTTCCTGTATTGACTTTAAACTAATCTAACCCAGCCAAATGAGAAAAGTTAAAACTCAAATAAAAAATCGTACAGTTAATTATTTGGAATCCATTTAAAATCTACGCTCACCTACTAATATTGTCACCACTTGGTTGTTGGCATACTGCTCAATCTCCCTCAGCCACTCTGGAAGGCACCTGAAGGAATCCTCACAGGTGATGTCGTAGGTGAGTATGAGGGCATTGGCACTGCGGTAGTAGCTCTGGGTAATCGAGCGAAACCTCTCCTGCCCAGCTGTGTCCCAGATCTGGAGCTGTGGAGGGGTGAACAGATCAAATAATCTGTGATCTCACTAGCAGAACCCAACACGAGCAGAGCTTTAACTTCACTTTCACATCACTAAATATCACATCACTAAATTAGATATGTGGAAAAATGCTCAAACATCTTTATAGATGCCCAGACAGACTAAATTAATTTTATTTTAATAATGAATCTGAGCAGTCTAAATTTCTTTAACTGTTATTGTTTGAAGTATGCTACACAACAGTATATTTTTGTAAATATCACATGAAATAATAAACTGTATTGCAGCTATAGGTAGTTAAATTAACATGAAAAGGACCAATCACAAGTCAGTACTAAATTAAATGTAACACAGGAAAGCAATTGCAGTCTGGTATGCCAATATTACTGTGATTAGATTACAATGGAAATCACTAAATAACAGTGTCACACCTACCTTTACTTTTACCCCTTTTATTTCTACAGTTTTGATCATAAAGTCAACACCTATGGTTGCACCTTGTCCAGGTGGGAACAGGCCCTATAAAATCATTGAGGAAGAAGAGAAAATAGAACATTTATTTTATTTCTATCCTAGACCTGTTAGTTTTTCCATCTGATGCATTACAGTGAACAGATCTATATGTAATGATGATGCACACTCACCATCACAGGCTGTTTTACCTTTGACCACTAGCCATAATTCTGTCACTGTCCACTTTATATGGCATTAGATGTTTTATTTATGACGACATACATTCAACAGGGCCGATTGAAACAGCAGAAATAACAATGACGCACCAAACACACTATTTAGTGTCAACATTTACTCTTTCATAAAACATGATTTTTTCACACAAGACTGTTGTATGGCTTCAGAGCACTTGTAATGAAATGTAAAAGTCTTATGAACCACACTTGTGGTTCTTTTTAGACCTTTTTAAAGTCGAGTCCCTATTCATTGTACTTGTATGCAATCACACCCCCAACACAGTCTTTAGAATTTGAAAAGCATACAAGTTTGAAATGAATGGGGGAGAATAAAGACAGTTTCCATTTCTGGAAAACTGTGCCATTGCTATATTTTCTTATGCATAGAAGGTTTATAATAACCCAAAATATATTGTAAATTTGGTATTTGTACACAAAAAGGCAAACTGGCCACTACGTTGAAACAAATACAAATATAGAAGTTGCACCACAGACCTGAGTGAAGCGTCGGACGAGACAGGTTTTTCCCACTCCTGCATTTCCTATCAGCACAATTTTGAATAAGTAGTCATAATCCTCCATGCTCACACTCAGCTAAATGAAGATGGAAAGAGAGAGAGAGAGAGAGAGAGAGAGAGAGAGAGAGAGAGAGAGAGAGAGAGAGAGAGAGAATGTGTGGGTGTTAAGAACTTGTGTGCAAACCACA
This sequence comes from Botia almorhae, assembly GCA_036877575.1. Lineage (NCBI taxonomy): Eukaryota > Metazoa > Chordata > Actinopteri > Cypriniformes > Botiidae > Botia > Botia almorhae. The sequence continues at coordinate 9,960 of JAZGTJ010002844.1, read as the reverse complement.
AATGACTGACCGATATCTCTCTCATAGAAAAACTGTTTGAAGTGACAGCTACATCTTTACTGATAAAACAGCCCTCACTGAACAAACATTTCAGAGACTCTGATGATGTATTACTGAAAGGAAAAGGGAAAATAAACTACGACTGATGTCTCTAGGGACCCTTTTTTGACCATGCATTCTTTAATTTATTAGATCAACAGTCCCTGTGTATTTTACTACAGCACATTTACTCTGCTTGTTTCTGAGGTGTTGCTATAGGAGATCCTGCTATGCATGTGCTCAAAAGTTGCTGTTGCCAAGGCCTGTGGTAGGATGCTGTGAGGACTGCAATAAATACACAAGGAATAAAGACCAACTCCCATAGGCCTGTCAACACACATGCACACGCACGCACACACACACACACACACAGAGGCAATCATGCTTTCAACAGATGATTAACAACTGTGGACATATGAACCTTAAAAGAATTAGAAAGTATAAAAACAGTAAAATTCCATGTAGTTACCACTTCACTAAACCTTTATAAACCACTTAAGCTTTAAGAATTTCAAATTTCTGGTTTACCAGCCAAAAGTCAAAATAATCCAGTATCCAATATATATTTTTATTAATTAATTATTTCACAGGTTTTTCGTAGTATCACAATACCTAGGTTTCTATTGCCATGCAAAGTCTGTTGATTGTATTTTCATAACACTGCACATGCACAACAAAGCAAAGTTCAAAACATATACAAATTATAAAGCTCACTGAACTAAACATTCCGTTACAAGCAACAAAATGCAGCAGCATTAGTATATTATCTTCAAACATTTTATTCTCAATAAATGAATCACAGACCTTCTTAACTACCTTCCCTTTACAATAATCCTTAAATATGTAGAATACAGTTTCACGATTCAACACAGGACAAATAATAACCATTGTCACTCATAATTCTGGAACGTGTATCTAAAATACAATCAAATAAAAAGTATAAAATGCAAAAAATATATCGGTCAGGAATAGTGAAATATTAAAAGAATTCTCTTATGTATTATACACATCTGATATTAAAAAGAAAGACGGATGTGGCCTAACTAATATAAACTCCTTTTTAATCGTAAACACTGCTCGTGTTAACTCATTTTAAATCATGACAGATTAAAACATATTCATATACCGTTAGTTAGCTAGATAGCTGAATGCTCTGCACAAGCTCTTGGACATTAAAGGTCACATTAAATCATCTTTGCACTTACCAAATACAGGGGATTTACCCCGCTTCTTCAATTATCCCAAATGCATTCAGTCTTTTCTTCTGGACCTTAATCTACACGACACTGGCAATTTTACAACGCCAGCAATCTCGGCAGATTTTCGACTCCACTGTTGCACAATGATCGCTGAGTTTCCTTCGTTTTTACAATGACATCATGCAGCTTCCCCAGTGGAAGCCGAGCCCAAAAAACATGGGGAAATAAAGACATTCTGGGATATGTAGTTCTGCTTTAACACGCAACGAGATTAGGGGTATAAAAATGTGAAAAAGAAATTAATCCATTTGAGTAAATCTTTAAATTTAGCGAAACAGTAAAGAATATGAGAAATAATCCAACTACATGCTAGCATAGTTTTAGTATTACTGATTAATTGTAATTTGGATGCTGTATATTGGCACCAACCTTGATAACCCTTGACGTATTAGCTATGCTTTCTGGTATGTGTAGTTCTAAACGCGCACTGCGTAATGTGTGACAAATAGTAAGTATATGAATATGATTATTAATGCGGTATGTCCGTGGGTTTACTGTATATGAATGTGGTATTCCTGTGGTTTTATTGTTGTGCCCCTCTCTCCCACTATTTTATTATTTCTTTTTTTAAAGAAAATAACGAAATAAAGTATAATGTTTTACTTTAAATGCTTTTACTGACAAGGGGATCCATCCTGCCGTTTAATAAACAAAAGCAAACGGCAGTCAGGCCCAAGCCCTAATGACTTTTAATAAATGCAGTTCAAAAACTACGAGAAAACTTACTTTCACTATATAATCGTTCATATCTTTTAAGCAATAGGTCCTGCTCTCATTGTGGTGCGAAGATACAGTCTAACTTTTATTTTAAACCGTTATGTCCAGACACCTTGATCAGACACTTTGAGGGCATGGAATTAAATAAGAACAAAATCAAAACGTTTGCAATTTGGCTCTAATTTGTTCCCGGTGTTTGTATTGAAAATCAACTCCCCGTGAGAGTATGACTCCCCTGCTTCTAATTGGTTTATACACTGAGGATGCTGCTAAATGATTGGTCGGTATCTGTAAAGCCCGCCCCAATCCCGTTCCATCTCTATCTAATACAATCGATTAAGTCGATTAAACGCCTAAATACTTCGAAAAGTGACCCCTAATCCAGTTTGGAGACTGACGCCCATAATTGCATACATTTATAAAGAAATAATAAGAGTAAATGCAGAACAAATAAGCAAGATCATCTGAACTTTGCATAGTAATTTTTAGTGCTTTCCAGCAAATATTCTGCTTTGAAAATAATCGTTTGAATGTTCCCTGCAGATTATTTTATTCTGTTTAAAATAATTACAGATGAAAAGAACAGCAGATAAACTAAATCGGTCTGAACGATCACTTCAAACTCCAGTGTGTCCGGAACGTTTGAAAGCGGTTCATATGTTCCGCACCGGACCGTTTCAATTTCCGGCCAAACATTGCCCTTGGTTTCCTTTAGGAGGTGATATGGAAAGCTAACTGCCTGAGTAGGTTATCCTGACTTTGGGAGATCTTGTTTTATGTGAACATGGGGCTTCTGCCTGACGAAGCGAAGATCCTGCCTCCTCCGGGGATCGTGAACAGAAACTCAGTGTGGCTCGGGCTGTGCGGCTGGGCGACCGCGCTGCTTCACAACAGCTTGAACCGCAGGCCTGCACTCAAAGCAGGTGAGAGATCCACCATACCAGTCATCAGAGCAGTCACCGTACATTCATATTTGTAATATAAACGCACAGTGTTGCAAATTCATGTTAACTTACTGACGCTAACTTGGCCGAGTACTTACAGCCTCTGCAAAAAGTAATGCTTCGGTGCTAAGGTGCAATAATTAAAAATGACCCAAGTCGATGGTAGTACTGTAGTATTGGATAATTACCGTCGATCGATCGCGATAGATAGATGGTTCCCATGGTTCATATTTAAAACAGCATGGTATTGCTACGGTACATGAAAATATTGTTCATGAAATAATTTTTTTTATCATGGTATGTGAAAACACATGTAATTATAATGTGTGTGTTTATGTATTAATACAGTTTCACTTAATTATAGATTGTTTAAATGTTACTTGAACAGGGTTTTGAGAAGCAGTTTATTATTTCATAGGTGTTCACCGTCAAGCACTGTTCACAACTATTGGATGGTTTATTGGGTATCATCTAACAAAATATGAGAATTACACATATGCCAGGCTGGACAGGGATATGAACGAATATGTCCGGCTACACCCTGAAAACTTTCAGGAGAAAGGTAAGCGCATTTGGAAATCTGTACTTGGTAGCATGCTTCTCTCTTAAAACTTATTCTAATGGTGTCTCAATGTGATTTGTTATTTTGTATGTTGTGCCGAAACTTTACATAATGTGCAGACTAAGATTGTTTCTGACTTTCTTGTTTCACTTTCTCAAACTAGAAAAAAAGACATTTGCTGAAATTGTGGAGCCCTTTCATCCGATCCGTTGACTGGATGTGGTTGTCAGAAGAAATATGAAGACTATAGTTGGAAGTCTGTTTCAACAGCTATTACAACAGCAATTGTTATAAATGCTCTTATTGGTGTGAGTTTTGTTCTAATGTTTAATTAAAATATTTAAAAAAAGAAACCATGTTCTTCATTCTTCTTCAACATTTTTTTCAACATGTTGGGATAATAGACAGTTTTTTTGGCCTGCTGTTGATCATGTATGATATATTGGGTCTGATATATGAGCAGAGAAAGTTGGTCATATATATTCTGCTCCCATAACGCTGTCTGGACTCAGAACTCGTATGCTTATAAAATATATATTAAGATATAATTTAGGCTGTCTCTTGAAAGGACTAATATCACATCGTTTACTCTGCGAGATTTCATATATTTGAAGGGTTGAAGTTAATAGTTCAAAATAGAATTCTGGAAAATGATGCTGTTTTAGGACTGTCTGTAAAGGTGTGTATATACAGTAATCTAGCTATTTGACGTGTACTTTTGTATATACCCTCTGAACAACACATTTAAATTTGAGTTGTCTTCAATTTTTCAATATGATTTCACAAACGCAAGATTATATTGACTTGCATTGTGAAATGCAGGTTTCCTTTAATATCGTACATTACAATTATGTGTTTTGAAGCTATTTAATTAACAAATGTTTCCATTATGTAGAGTATGTAGATTTCATAAGTTTGTTTTTTGTTAAATAATTTGAGGAAAATAGCTTTTAGTTTTCAGACAGTTTTCAAAAATTTCCATTTACAGTGTTCTCCAACATCTTATAACTTCTTTCAAAAGTTTTAAGCATTAAAGAAGAAATTTTTAGTAAAATAAAGTGCTGAAGCAAAATATTTTTCAATTTCACCAATTTTTATTGCATGTCACATTTAGAAAGCGACTAAAATGTAAACAGCTTTCCAAGTAAATGCTTGTGTCACAGATTCCTTAACATGTTATCTTTAAATTAAGCCCAACAGTTCTCTGTGCTGAACCTTAACGGCTGACCCCAATGATGTCCAGGTATTTCTTTGTCAAGCTCTGAGACTCCTTGGTGAGGATAGCCATGACTGTAAACAGACCTCGGAGATGAAAGTGGAACAGTGCCTCTGGATCAGCCTCCAGCAGGGGCTCCAGACCTTTGGGCAGGGCTGAGCGACCTTTGTCCTTGGTGTCATCGTGAGGGACAAGCCCGCTCTCCACTGTGTTCTTGATGGCTTTTAGTTGAAGGTAGTACTCATACAGATCCCTGCTGTTCTCAGCGGCCTCGCAGTCGTCATCTTCGTACGGCACGTCTCTCAAGAGGCTGGGAAGCAGGACTGTCTGTTCCATGTTATGAACTGCTGTGCTGTAGCGCCTCAGTGACAGCAACAGGGAGCTTTTGTTGAGTTTAGCATCGGCAGACTGCATGGTTGCTTTGTAGGTTTATAGGCTTCGGGCTATTCTTGATAAGATGGTGTAGTGGCCAGGGCCTGGATGCAGTGCGAGATCCAGAGAGAAAGGCTGTCTTTTTATAGCATGCCTAACGGGCTGCATGGGATGGTTATGCAACATGATGGCCTGATCTGGCTTGAATATAGAGATAGATTTTATCTAAGGCACCCTGCTGAGCCAAGACATGCTCCTCCCCAAAGTTTATTTCTTCACAGCGTGACATTCTGGCAGTTTCATTGGGAACAGTTTAATGGAGGACAATGACCCTAAAATTGTTGAACTGTGAAATAAGGCAAGCTATTTCCTCAAATCAGACAATAAACTGATAATACTGGTTCTACAGCTATTGCTATATCTTGTAACAAAAACAGTTTATATACTGTATCTGAAGGTTATATGTGTCCAAACTCTGTCCTGCGGAGTTCAGCTCCAACTTGCCTCAACATACAGTACCTATCTGAAAGTTTCTGGTGGTTAATAAGACCTTGATTAGCTGGTACAGATGTTTTATTGTAGTTAGAGCTAAACTGCAGGACAGTGACCCTCCAGGAGCATGTATTTGCAAATATAATGTTTGAGGGCTTCTGCAGTGTTGAAAGACTATAAACCAAAAGTCAAACATGATTTATTTCTGGTCATTTACAGTGCAATGACTGAATGTCAAGGTTGAATGTGTTTGGATTGGCTCTAGATAGAGATTGCGTACATATAGGCAGACAGTTCAGCTCCACACAGTCAGACTGTACAACATCAATAATGTGAGGAAAGAGTGACCAGTCTATTTGCACAATGACTGTGATGAAAAACTTCAGACTTTAAATTCACTGAAACCATTTCAAGGACAATGAGAGCATAATATCTTTGCAGACTCAAGGTTTAAATATATATTATATTTTATATTATAAAATATCTTTTATATAATATCTTTTCAGGTTCAGGGTTTGCCTGGTTGGCTTTGGCAGTTAGCTCCTGCTTGTAGATGCTGTAGCTTCTGCAGGCCTATACTTTTTCTCTATAATTTTGGCCATTATAAAATATTTATGTATTCTAATGAAAAAGTATTTAAATCATAATGGTAATGGTAAGAATGCTGCTTTATGCTTTACTGTTTTCAACAGCTGTTCTTTAAACTGAACTCACTTTAACATGGTTATAACAGGTACATGTTGGTGAACAGTATGTATTTTAAAGTTTACTGCATTGCCTTGATTATTCCCAGAGTAGGCTCATGTGTAACTCGGTTTCCGCTTTACATGAGGAAGTTTAATTGTTTTAAAGGTAATAAATAACAAATGGTAGGCCTTTTAGGCCCGTTATCTCACAGCCATTGGAGGCACATGGTAATGGGGGAGAAATGTTGTCATTCTGGGGACTATTTGATTGAACTATTTGATTTCTTTACTGGAAAATGACTCTTCAATATATATTTGGACTAAAAACTATAAAACTTTAATTTTGATTTGATTCTTTAAGAGCTTTTTATTGTTTAATTTGTGGTTTAGTAACAATGATCATTCTTGCCACAAGATGGCAGCCTAATGATTTTAACTGGTTTTAGTGACATTTATTTTTCAGGTTTATTGCATTTCACAGGATTGTTTAAATCTAGAAACAGCATAGGGTGTTAACCTTCGAACTAGATTTTCAAAAATTTGCTTGTGCAAAACTGCCACGATTCTGTAGGTGCTATGGGTGTTTGAAATGTTGCTGCAAAGGTTTTTGAAGTGTTTTTAGCACAAAAGAATCCACCCTGAGTCTCTGTGATGTTCTTAGTCGTCCTTCCCTGATGTTTATAATCATTGACTTTTATTTATTTTTTAATCCCCAACCTGTAAAATGAGCCATAATGATAGGAATACCTGTAAGCACTAAGCAAACACCACTAATAATCAGCTGAGACAGGTGTGCACATTTGCAGCAAATGTTTATTGATACAAGGCAATTTTTATAAGATATAATTGTAGAATTCGCTATGTGATTTTCCACAACAGGCTTAAAGTCAAAATGTAGATTAATAGAAAACAATTATATTTAACACTGGCACCTTCATAGATAGAAGTGCCAAAAGGACACTTTAAAGGACTATTCACCCAAAAATTAAAATGTTTCTATAATTACTTGCTTTCATGTCATCCTAAACCTGAATAACACAAAAGAAGATAATCTGAGAAATGTCTCAGTGGTTTTGTGTTAGTACAATGAAAGTCAATGGGTACCAGTCTTTTACTTCTAAACATGTTCTTTTATGTTCCTCAGAAGCAAAAAAGTTTGGAATAACATTTGGTGAGTTAATAAAATAAATTGAAGAAATTGATAAAAGAATTGTTTTCATTTCTGGGTGAACTGTCCTGTTAAAATGTTTGAATGTCATTGCATTGATGACAAAATATCAAACCAATTGGCAGCTGCAAACAATGTTGGTAAACATTTTTCTTTGAACTACTATTTGCTGTAAAATGAGCTCTGACTGTGTCATGATGTAAATCATTTATTGTTGTATTTATTTTAGAATAATTATTTAATTGGTGGTCTATGACAGACCGGCCACCTGTCCAGGGCCCTGTTCCCTGTAAGCATTATAAACCTATAGTTAATTGTAAAAATATTTTTTAAAGATTGTTTTAAAGTGCGCTTGTGTTATCTTTCATCATAAAAATAACATTTGGATTGATATTTTTTCTAATACGATGACATTTATACATTTTATTAAGTATGGCTTAAGTGTCCAAATTTTGTTTTGACACCCCAGCAAATCTCCTTTTGTGTCATTTACACCTGAAAGAATGACATTGTCAGGACTGTACAGCTGATGTCAGTTAAGAGTATAAGGGCCCGACAAAGAGCTCCTCTCATTAGACATACAGAGGCACAAAGATAGAGGGTATGTTTGAAAGACACGATCACTGATGCTTGCTTACGTCCACCACTCGAATGCTCCTCGCAACTTTTATCCTTTGTTAAGAAAGTGGGTTTTATGGTTTGCTGTAAAGCTACAGTGCTGGTCATGTTTTAATTTCAAAGGGGATAATTCACGATATATTAGAAGTCATTCCTTCTTTTTCTGTCCATTGACGATGATCTCCAGCACATGTGTTAGGTCCATCATTTTGGTGAGCATCTCCATGATATCAGGATGTTCTTTAGCCCCTGTGATGAACTCCTCCAATGTCAGCTCACCTGCCAATTAATAACATACAGTCAATTATTATGTCAAAGTAAATAACCAATAGGTTTAATCAGAACCCTCTCCCCAACACAAACACACACAATTTAATAACCTAAAAACCCTAACCCTAAAAAGATTTTTTGATTGTGAATGTTTACAGTACTTAAATGTTTTTCATTATGGTGTTTTTGCATTGACAATGAATGTAATTATCATTAAAATACTTTTACAATATTACAATTGTAATTCCCAATTCCTAATTCCCAAAATAAACATTCTTATAAGATATTTTTAGATTCTTAACAGCAATTTTATTATGGATAATCATTTTAATCCATAATTATGTTCCTTTCCTGCTTCTAAAGTCATTTTAAAAGTTAATCTTAACCTCTGTTAATAGAAGCAGCTACCCAGTGTTTTTAATTTGGGTTTCTAATGTGCTGTGAAAGTTAATTCAGTCCTAATCAATTAGCTAATTCAGTCCTAATTAATTACCTAGAAAGTTATGGTCCAAAACATAAACTACCATAACAAGACAATATAGTATAATGTAAATTGTTTTAGATTAACTTCTAAACTCTTCCATGATTGTGCTAAAACAATTTAATTGTCCTTCTTGTCCTAGACTGTATAAAATGGTCTTTTTTCATTTAGATGTGGCAGTTTTTACCTTCATTGTTTACATCAATTCTCTCGTAGATGAGATTCACAATATCATCTGGAGGGATGTCATAACTGCGAGTGATGTCCTGGATAGCCTGAACAAAGATAAACATAAATATGTGTAAATCCAGTCAATAGCTGTCTCCATATTTCCTGTAACTTCAAGCATTTGAAGAAACAGTTCACCCAAACATTGTCTTCTCACCCAAAAATCATTAAATTACCCTCATGTTGTTTAAACCTGTTTGGTACTTTTCTGGTTTTCTAGAACACAGGGAGAATTAATTTAGCAGAATATTCACGCTTCTCTGTACTCAAAATAAATCAGCGTGACCAGCATCTGTCAAGGTTCAAAAATATATATTTTTTTATTTACTGTATACTTTTTCTGAATCAGAAAAAAAATGTTGGTAGTTAATGATGTTGTTGTGCAATGATAATAATTTTTTCTGTAGCTTTAAAATCTCAATCACAAAGAATTTTAAAAGCTATGGCAGAGAGAAAGATTTTTAGTCACTAATGGCTTCAATTTTGGTCTGTTATTCTCATAATGCTATTGTTGTGTGTTGTATGGATTATTGTAATAGTGCTATTTTTGGAGCTTGTCAAGTCCTGGTCCCTCACATTCATTGTATAAGAGCAGCCTAAACATTCTGTTAAAAACCTCTTATATTCCACAGGAAGTCGTAGAGGTTTAGAATAAGTGTGGGTAATGACAGAATTTTTTTCTTAAAAGGGTTAGGGTATATTATCAATATATTATCATATAAACTGTCCAAAACTTGAGATGGAAATGAGTTACTATTTCATCTGCTTAGTTTCTCTGCTCCTTTAAAAAAGTATTGTGAAGTAGCTTTAAACAGATTTAATAATACCAGATAGAAACGCTAAATATGTAATGCATGCAACCATATTTTTTCAAACAGGATTACAGAATTAATCACTGTTTTAAAATT
>JAZGTJ010002843.1:0-39324 GCA_036877575.1 Botia almorhae | reverse complement strand
GATGGATTTAGAAGCACTTGCGGTGGACAATGCTGGGGCCTGCCTCATCATACTCCTGCTTGGTAATCCACATCTGCTGGAAGGTGGACAGGGAAGCCAAGATGGAGCCACCGATCCATACAGAGTATTTACGCTCAGGTGGGGCAATGATCTGTCAAAATGAGGAGAGTGCTTTGAGCTGAGCAGACCACTGAAGCAAATACATCCACATAATTATATCGGTGGGAACATGTTAAAGGATAACCACAGATGCATTACCTTGATCTTCATTGTGCTGGGGGCCAGGGCAGTGATCTCCTTCTGCATACGGTCAGCAATACCAGGGTACATAGTGGTACCACCAGACAAGACATTGTTGGCATACAGGTCCTTCCTGATGTCAATATCACACTTCATGATGCTGTTGTAGGCGGTCTCATGGATTCCAGCAGACTCCATACCTTTTCAGAAACAGACCCCTTATTATTATGACTAAAACACTGTATGGAAAAATACAGTACTGTCTAACATTGTTTGTTTTTCGCACCAATGAAAGAGGGCTGGAAGAGGGTCTCTGGGCAACGGAAACGCTCGTTTCCAATTGTGATGACCTGGCCGTCGGGCAACTCGTAGCTTTTCTCCAGGGAAGAGGAAGAGGCAGCAGTGGCCATCTCATTCTCAAAGTCCAGAGCCACGTAGCACAGCTTCTCCTTGATGTCACGGACAATCTCACGCTCAGCTGCAAATAGGGTTTTTAGTAGGTCAGTTGATTGTAACATAACATTGACAACAAAACAAATGACAAAGTGGTAAGGCACATCTAACTTGTATGAAATTGTCTGTTTGAAAAAATTTAATTATATTCCTACCAGTTGTGACAAAAGAATAGCCACGCTCGGTCAGGATCTTCATGAGGTAGTCGGTCAGATCGCGACCAGCCAGATCCAGACGCATGATGGCATGGGGAAGGGCATAACCCTCATAGACTGGAACATTGTGGGAGACACCATCACCAGCATCCAGCACAATACCTGAAATACAGAGAAACGTGTTGAAAAAGGTTTAGCATAGATTTATGTTAAAGGTTACACCCAATTAAACAGTTATATGATTATATGTAGTTATAAGTATATGATTACAGCCATAAGGAGTGTTGTGGATGTATAAAGGCTCACCGGTGGTACGGCCAGAAGCGTACAGGGACAGCACAGCCTGAATGGCCACGTACATGGCTGGGACGTTGAAGGTCTCAAACATGATCTGGGTCATCTTCTCACGGTTAGCCTTGGGGTTAAGAGGGGCCTCAGTCAGCAGAGTTGGGTGTTCCTCTGGAGCAACACGGAGCTCATTGTAGAAAGTGTGGTGCCAGATCTTCTCCATATCGTCCCAGTTGGTAATGATGCCGTGCTCAATGGGGTACTTCAGAGTGAGGATACCCCTCTTGCTCTGAGCTTCATCTCCTACGTAGGAGTCCTTCTGACCCATACCCACCATGACACCCTAGAAGAAGAAAAGAGACGTGTGTTTTCAGAATTACAATAGCTGTAGTTCATTCATATGAATGATATTTACAGTGGTAAATGGCAAATGCTGCTGAACATACCTGATGACGGGGGCGACCAACGATGGAGGGGAAGACAGCCCTGGGGGCGTCATCACCAGCAAAACCAGCCTTGACCAGGCCAGAACCGTTGTCGCACACCAGAGCGGTAGTCTCCTCGTCGTCACACATTTTGGTGGATTCTCATTAGGGACAACATGACATGTATTTAATGAGGTGCACACATATCACATATGGTTACATAAGTATTACACGAGTAAATCAGTTAAAATCTATGATGAAACACTGAGTAGTTTGATGTTTTAATAATTAAACTTTATAAATGTTGCACACGTTGCACGTATATAAATATATGTATATTAAAGTGTACAGTTGCATACGGGATTTTTAAAACATTCATAATGCACATTTCATTCATTATGACGTTATAATTATCAGCCATAACAGCTCTCACCCCGATCGCAAAACTTTACGCAAGCCCTATAATTTTCAAACTGTAACTTTTAAAAGTTGTCATCAGATAAAATAAGTTGCATTCATGTTCATAAATGAACCTAGTTTTAAAGAAATTGCGTATAACGTTAATTCCGCTGCTCTTACCTTTATTACCTGAAGCTCAGACCACGACCACTGCTGAATCCAGTTACGGAGTACAGACTGACTGACCCCCGAATACCTTATATACCCTTCCTGTTTCCCCCACACGCACCATTGAGGATATCCGTACGTTCAAATGGATTTTTCCCAATCCTAAACCATATTAGGTTCTTGTAAGGTTATGGGGGGGGGGACTTCATAGTGAAACTGCGTGTCTCCCTAGTCTCCCCAAGTTCGTAGAGAGCATGACTGTCCTTAAATGGGTGGGTTGCCGTTCCAAGCCAATGGTACTCGAGTCGAGCTCCATATGGGGTGTATGAACTCGTCACCAGCAGTTTTCCACGTGGTGTATCGTAGTATGTTGTCCTGCTCCTTGTAAGACAGCGCTTTTGTGAAATTCGTGAATTTTTTTTTATCTCATTATTCTTATATGCTTCATATACCTATGTTGCTAATGTAATTCCGGAAACGTTTCATAAACAAAAAATGTATTTAAAAAAAATGATCTTTGCTTATTTCAGTAATGTCGTTTCAGGTAAGACGTTGAATATTTTCATTGTAAATTTTAGATGGAACGGATACCCCTTCCTGTTTATTTTTATTGATATTAGCTAACATGTTGTAATGTTATATAGGTGTTGACTAAAATGTTCAGTTATTGGTATTATTATTAGTAATAATAATAATAATAATAATAATAATAAATAGCCTACTATTAGTTATTCGTTGTAACCTACACTGTAGATTAGGCAATTAAGAAATGATTAATTACTCATTTTCTCTCGATTGATGTTTAAATTAAAAACATCTCCCCACCAATCACACTCACACATTTTCAAATGTAATTACAAGCCAAAACGAAATTTGTGTGTGATCTGTCGTTTTAGACTAGAATCTTATATTTTTGACACTTGGGGCTATTGGCACAATCTGCCCACAACTTTGCTGCAGCCTTTTTTTTTGTCAAGAAAATGAACCGGATGGTATTCAAATTAGTTTACGGAATATTTCCATATTTTATCATTAATAACCCGATTAAAGATTGCTGTCATGTTTCTTACCAGCACTTTGTAAGATTATTTGTAAGATAAATTTGGGTATAAATACATATAGTGAATGAATGTAATGTGTCTTGTTTGTACTGCACCCTTTACCTGCTTATTAGTCTGGAGTTACTTTACAATGTATTAGTGGACTATCCATGATCTGCATGCTCGACTAGAGCTTCTCTCTGTGCCAAGCAGATGCAGATATGCTTCCATACATAGCCCTAAGAACTTACATTGAATTGAGCGAGTCAATGAGCCCCTCTGGTCCAGAGGGTCGAGGCAGTGGCCACATTTATTGGGTTGGGGAGTAATCACCTTAGCTGCTTGGCCAAAGAAGGCAACAGTCTGAGCAACAGACTTACTTTATCAGAATCTACATGCTTCACCCTAATCAGAAATCTGGTCAAGACACGGCTGATGTGCGTTTTAATAAATGAAATGTAGAAAAGACTCAGTAAAAAATTGTTTTAGGGCACTAGGTTAGCAGAGATTGACAGAGATCAAACAACAATCCAGTTAAGTTTCGTTTAAACCTGCTCCTCTATGTTTTAGATTTACAGTTTACTATTTGTACTCATAATGTTTAAAGAGCCACTGCGCCCTCTTTCGACCACTGAAGTAATTTATTGACTTGGAGACTGCCTCGTAAACTGTTAATGCAGTAGTTATTTAAAAACAAATAAAATGTAACATGCACTCTTATTTACAGTTTACAAGGTCCTTTTGCACTGTTTGGTAAACTAACTTGTCACTTTTGCTGTCATCTTGTCGGCCCTCGTGGCAAAGAAAGCTGTTATTTAACTGCCTTTTATGGCATAATGAAATAGAAATTTCCATGATAATTACGTTGCTATATAATCATCTTCCTCTTCCCTTTTAACTAGTCATTTCAGTGTATTAGACAACTGAATCTAGCAGCTATAGCGTCACCTCAAGGCAGTCAAAAACTGGTTTTGTAGCAGAGGGAGCCTCCCACATTTCACATTATATCAAATAAAGAAGATCTTTCGGTTTATGGACTGTCTGAAATAAAATCTGGGCGGCCGCCGAACCATTTCAATGCAAGTGGATAGTTATCGGGGGAAATTCTTGAGAAAAAACTGGAGCTCCTTTCTCTCTTTGATGTTTCTGCAGCCCGTCACCGTTCTGGCGATACAGCGCCACCACAGCGGCTTAATGCGCAACTGCAGTTGCAAACTACAAGGTACCGACTGTTCACCTTTTTAATGAAAATGCTGTCGACAGGGCGAGGCAGCGTGAAATGTGACGAAGGCGGCCGCCTCATAATTGTCTATGCAAGAAAACCCTGTGCAAGAAAAAGCTATATAGATAGATTTCATTCAGTCATTCGGAGCCTTGTTTTGCACAGCCTGCAGGAAAGCCTGCTTCTCCATTAGCTTGTGGAAGAGCCCCTGGCCGTTGGCAAGGAGCTGGGCATGACTACCAATCTCCACCACACGGTGCTGGTCCAGCACAGCCACGGCATCTGCGCTCTGGATGGTGGACAGACGGTGAGCAATGATCAGGACAGTGCGTCCGCCCATCAGCCGCTCCAATGCCTCCTGGACCAGGAACTCATTCTCTGCATCCAGAGCACTAACAAAGAGAGGCGTGAAAATCTTAGTTATACCATACCTATTCATTCTCAATCCTATATTCAATATTCATATTCAATCCTCATTATTCTTGTTATTGTTTAAAAAAAGTTGTTAAGTTAAAAAGTTATTTTTTAGAAGATCATTCTTTTCACATTTTGAAAAGATTATATTTGTTATCCAAATCTACCTGTTGATTTTCAAGTATTCAAGACATTTCACCTTGTGGCTTCATCCAACAGAAGTATTTTGGGATTCTGTAGAAGCAAAAATAAACTTAATGTTCCATAAGCAACAAGTATTTAAAATTAAACAGGATGCTAAAGGATGTAGTTTATCAGGAACAGTGAGACAGCTTAAACTTCTGTTATCATTTACATTTAAACCCTCAGAGTGTATATAATAGATTGTAGTGAGAGACAGACTAAAAAACTCTTTCCCTCCAGTGAACTGTTGTCGGGATCATTGAGTCAGGGAGCTGAATTTGGGACTATCATTCAGTAATTTTGTAAACCAGATGAACTGATTTATTGATCACATTTATTGAAAACGTTTGATGTTGAAGTTGAGTCTTTATTTTTAAAATAATTATTCCTTGAGGAGAGAAGATTACCTTGAGGAGTGCTCGTGCTATGGCAACCCTCTGTTTTTGTCCACCTGTTTATTCAGAAAAAGGCATGAAATATGAAACACACACACAATGCACATCAAAAACAGTAACAAACAGTAAATGGTCAGAATCAGATATGTATGCGTCACACCTGACAGCAAGACGCCCTTCTCTCCTACAACTGTATCATATCCCATGGGGAAGTGCTGGATGAAGTCATGTGCATTGGCTGTCTGCGCTGCTCTGTAGATGTCATGTGCTGTGACCTGACTTGGGTCTGTTGCTCCATAAGCAATGTTTTCAGCAATAGAACAGGAGAAAAGAACAGGTTCCTACAGCAAACACATTTCAATTGGAATTAGCAAAGTGGGATCAGGGGATAGTTTGGTTCTTTTTTTGGGTGGTTATTCTTACCTGGCTTACGGTACCGATGTGACTTCTCAGCCAATAAGGATTCAAGTCTCGAATATCACGGCCATCAACAGTCACCATACCTGCATTTTTTATCGATATAAACATAATAATAAAAAACAATTTCATTTGTAAACTACATATAATACAACTGTCACATTCATTTGCTACATGTCCAAAACATTCTTATTTATTCTTCTTACCCGAGTCAGGGTCGTACAGGCGGAGCAATAGCGACACCAGAGTGGATTTGCCTGAGCCACTGGGCCCCACCACAGCCATTACTGAACCCGCTGGTACAGACAGGCTTAGATCCTGGAAGATGGCCGCATCCTTCCTTGTTGGGTAAGCAAATGACACATTTTGAAACTCCAGTTCTCCTTTCAGCTGCTCTGGTCTTAACACAAGCCCCTCTGAATGACAAGAGAGAATAAAATATTATATGTGATTATATGTGTGAACTGCTGTTGTAGTTAATGTTTTTTGTGTTTGTGTGCCTTTATGCAATATTTAAAAGGAAATTATATTTACCA
Source organism: Botia almorhae (assembly GCA_036877575.1). Lineage (NCBI taxonomy): Eukaryota > Metazoa > Chordata > Actinopteri > Cypriniformes > Botiidae > Botia > Botia almorhae. The sequence continues at coordinate 32,989 of JAZGTJ010002843.1, read as the reverse complement.
TTGAGGGGAAATTCAGGCTTTCGTTCCATGAGTTCCCACAGACGAGTACCAGCACCAAGCCCCTTCATCAGCACTGAGTAGAATGAGCTAAAAACTTAAATGAACCCACAGAAGAAAATGACTAATAAAAAAAGAAATCTATGCAGGTAAGCTACAGCATCTACAGCTTAATATCAACAGGTTTCTAAAGATATCTATGCATAAGACTCAGTGAGATGTACAACCCTGATATGTGAAAGTTTTGTGGGAAAACCCCCATTGTTAATTGTAAAGACAACCACTAAAAGAAATGTTTGTCTATTTGCTCTAATGATGTTGCCTGTATACAAGTCTGGGATCAGATGATCCTTGCATCTGTAGAGGCATATATTCAGATGATAAAGTTGAATGTTGCCTTGTGCCTATGTCCTTACCATTGATGCTGATGCCCACCCAAAATGCATACATGAGGAAAGAGGAGACCTGTCCAATGGTTATGGCCTCACTGGCCATTAGCATACCTCCCTTATACAACACACTGAGGATGATGATGTTTCCACTCAGTCCCATCTGCAGAAAGACCAAGAGAAGTGAAATTTAAGGTGACACAGTGCATTCAGAAAATATTCAGACCCCTTCATTTACATAAGTATTCAGTATTCATTTCTTTGCAACAACACTTGAAATTTAGGTGCCTCCCATTTCTCTTGATCGTTGCTGAGATGTTTCTGGAGTCCATCTGGGGAAGGGTCTGTGATATTTCAGTTTCTCTTTTATATACATTTAGTGCAGATTAACGAGAAGTGAATATAAATGATTGTTGCAACATAACAAAATTGAAAAAGTGAAGGGGGGCTGAATACTTTCTAAATGCATTGTACATGGGTGTGGCTTATATTGCACCAGACAAATGACATTAAAGGGTCAATGTTCAGTAGATGCTATCATGCGTCTGTGACTATTAGTAAATAATCAATAAAAAAATGGTCAGTTTTGATAATCTTGCACGCAACATTTATTTATGTATACAAGTTTCGATAAAGACTTATCTCACCACTCCATAGTATCCAGCAGCAACCATGGCTTCTTTCCTTGTTAGTTCATAGACACGGTCAATCTTATCTGCATACTTCTGCACCTCCATCAGCTCTTTTCCAAAAGCCCGAACTGTCCGCATGTTGCTAATCTTCTCTTCTGCTAACTAGAAGATACAGAGCAGCTAAAGTAAAATGAAGCCTCGGCCACTCCGATACAGCAATCAACTGATTACTGTCAATGGCCAACTTTTTTTAAATAAGAAATAAAATTTAAAGGAAACATCCACTGATAACAAACTGTCTCTTACCTGTGTTGCAGCTGCCAATGCATCCTGTGTGCGTCTAGATATGGAGTGAAAAAATCTACCAAAAAATACAGCCAGGCCAGCAATGGGAGGGACAACCATCAGCACAAAGGCTGCCAAACTGGGTGATACATATATCTTCAGAAAAATCAAGGGTTAAATTAGTATGGCGAAGGCAAGTTTAGTTCACATTTAGAAGTCTTCAAACTTCATTCATCACAAGACATTTAAATACATAGTTAAATTCATAGTAAAGCATTCAGGACATCAGAACAGATTTGCTGCATTGTTAATAGGCATTTTTCACTGGATCTATTGTTTTTCAGGAATGGATATGCTTAGATGTTTATAATCTGAAAACGTGTTTCTAAACGGAATGTGGTAGAAGATAAAGGAATTAGCAGCTCACCATCATGCCGACTCCAACCCCTGCCTGGGCGAGGGACCGTAGCCCATCAGACAGGTTATTAGTGAGACAGCGTCCAACAATACCGGTGTCTACAGAAAGTCGGTTAAGGAGCTCACCGGTTCTGCTCTTATCAAAGAATCCCACCTCCTGCTTCATTATCGAGGAGAAAAGGTCTTCGCGCAAGTTTCTCACAATCTGTTGTCCTGTGGAAGGAGTGAATTTTTCATTATCAGAGAGAGACACAGAGTTATGCGTGCTATTCATATATAATATATATAATTCCTATAATATATAATGCTTCTAATAACTAATTTAAGTAAACTACACTAGACCTGAACATTACATTCTCCCCATAGTAACTCCTTGCTGCACTATATGGCCTCTTTATTGTGTCATGGATTGAGACGTCACCTGATATGTCCATGAGGTAGACACGAGCAGCATTTGCTGCCCCTCCACACAGGAAGACCCCTGTGAGCATGATACAGAGGGAGGTGAGGGAGGCTGTGAAGTCCTCTGTGGGGCTGGTGTAGATAGTGTCAATCACTCTTCCCAGAAAAAATGGTGCGGACATGGTGATAGTGCTGGAGATCACCAGAAATCCCACAGCAGCTATGAGGAGAAATTAAGTATCAGTGTAAAAATTTGTGGGCAGATTATAAGGTATAAAATTTCTCAACAAATCATCAATCCATATATCAGAACAATGTAGCAGTACAACACACATTTAAACGTGCGTTTTCATTTACATTTACAAAAACATTTAAAATATATTCATTTTAATAAATTACAGATTTGGCATATTGTAGACATCCCTCCAAAAAATAGCTTTTACAGAATCTTTATGTCAAACTGTTTCAAACTGGGATGTTATACTCTACATATCTCTTAATATGCCAAATGCTTTTAAATAATAATAATAATACATGCATATTTAGTTAAATATACTTTATTGTCCCATATTATATTATACATTAAATAAAATTGCACACAGATGATCAAAGTTGTGGGGCAGTTGTGGCCTACTGGTTAAGTACTGGTAAAGTACCTATTGGCTCGTAATCAGGTTGCTGGTTCCAGTGCTGGGAGGTAGCAACTAAAGTTCTCTTGAGCAAGGCACCTAACCTATGGGCGCAGAAGCGCTGCCCACTGCACCGAGCGTGTGTGTGCGTTCAATCAGTCACCAGTAATGTGTTAAATGCAGAGGTCGTGTTTCGGGTATGGGTTACCATACCTGACACGTCACTTTCACTTTCAGTTGTGTTACTTGCCTGACATTCTCCATCGCTGTGGATAAGCTAGACGCAGCAACTTCTTGACATCTTCTGAGGGTACACGTAACGAGTTTTCTGATGTCGTAACTTTATTCTCCTGATTTCCCACAGGCGTCGAGGTTTGTTTGGAGTCAGTAGATGTGCTATAGAAAGCAATCGTGTGTCTGGAGTGTTTCCAAACATACCTGGGTACAAACAGCCCTCCATTTCCTAGATAAGAGAGCTGGGACAAATTTCTGCCCTTGTACACCGGCCATACAAAGACATCTGATGACGACCCATTTTTACACACCTTCCTTTTCCACGATATTCGCGAAGTGCGATTAGAAAAATTGTGAAATCCATCTGAACGACAGCAGAAGCTTCTACACCGTTGCAGTTTCCCTGCAGTGAATCTTGTCAGTCGCAACATTGTCCCATACATTGAAATACAAAAGATAACCAAAAACTAACTTTACAAGCTTGGTCCTCATCTAACCTTCATCGGTTGATATTGCCAGTATAAAGTCAGATCAGTCATTATTGAATCGGGCACTTTAATCAACCTTGTTCCTGGAGTGTCTGACTGCATGACAGTCAAAGATGCGATCTAGTGTTTTTAACACTGACCTATCGTAGATAGAGATAGACTGTTACTAGGCATTATCTGTTTCTGACGGTTTTCATGCCCAGCCTCTTTTCTTTACACACGCCCAAAGCACACACCGATGTTGAGTAATATTCAGTTAACGTGATAAACTGTTTAAATGGGCGGGACAAACATAAATATTAATATATTCTGAGGTAGGAGTGGTTTTAACTACGAACAAATAAAAGTTGTCGCATGCTCTTCATATTCCAATTTGTTTGATGTTTTGTTTGATACATATTTCAGTAAGATAATAAAGCCGGGCGTGTCCTCACTTAAATGGACAACTGATAATTTTCTACGTAAAAATGTGTTGAAAAGGCGGAGCGAACATATGAATATTCGTGTATCCCCGCCAATTTGAGCAGTTGTCACCGTTATCACTGAATCTGTCACAAAGCTGAATCTGTCACGCACTGTCACAAAGCCTTTCTTTGGTGAGCACAACGTGGATAACTATTTTATTGACGCTGAAGTACCATCGCAGTATTAAAAGTGTTTTATAAAGAAAAGCATTAAAATGCGACTCCATTGATTCCGTCCAGGAAGCGAAGCTATAGTTGATGATCCTGTAACCGCTTTCTCAGACGTTATCAGTCAAACAAGTTGTAATCGATGAAAGAGCATCAGCTTCTGTTTACTTAATTTCTGTTCAGCCGCTGTTTCGGATGACTGTGATTTCTCTATTAATCTACCGGCGTTGGACACAGTCTTGTTATTTTTATATATCGTAAATCCAGATATATCAAGTCCAGCTTGCTTGAAGGTAGGTAGACTATAATAAATTGTGCTAAACTGATTTTAAATACCATTGTCTTCCTCAAGTGTGTGTTGATTTTGATTATTACTGTCTGAGCTTAATGCGTGTTGGTCTTTCCAGGCTCAACAACAACACGTGTGATAAGATCGTAGAAGTATTTTGAAAGTTATTCTAGTTTAATAAAACAACAGTGCATTATTATTATATTATCATACAGTGCGTTTTATTTGATTAAAATCTAACACACTTTCTGATGTTGCCCTATGAGATTTACTAGGGGCTGGCAGCCATCTCAGCAAAAGCTACAACCCGTACCACTTTGGTTAAAAATGAACAAACTAAGCAAGTTCCTATAACGGCCTCTGTATTACCCGCAAAGGAAAATGTATATGAATGATTTATAATTTGACGTGACGGGTCCGATTTCGCGGTGAATATAAGTTTGACCGTCACTTCCAAAAACAGAGAGAAGACCAACTACTATGTATGTGTCTAAAGAGATTCATTCCCATGAGCAAGTAACTTGCAATTTTATGTTTCAAACATAGATGGCGATAGAGGGAAAAGTTACGGATTGCACATATAAATGAAAGAGATAATTTGGTCTCTCAGTGTCTGTTGAGATTTACATCATTTATTACTTGATTTAGTCAAAACAGTATCAACATTTATTCGGTACAAACAAATTAAGATCAAATCTGTGTTTGTGTTTCTTTAGACACAAATGTATATAAATATGGTAGCCATTTACTCTAAAATTATAAAATTATTTAATCTAAAGATGTAAAACACTTGCAGTCCCTGGCCAGACAAACTTAAACTTGCTGTTTGTATGTTTATCAACACAGTGCCTTCTTCCTAATAAAGAGTATATCATTTCTCTGAATAAAATATAGACTTGTTCAGTTTGCATATAACACCACGTTAAAAGTCTGAGATGCCATTTTAGTATGCCTGTCCTAGACACGTTGTAATTTTTTTAATTGTAATGTTAAAAAAGTTTTTTTTTATTAAAAAGCACAATTACATTTTTTTCTGTTCCCCATCAAAGGTTCTGTTTGACTGAACCAGTCATGTTCTCACTGGTTTTTACAGTAAGAAAGTGGAGGTGCCTCTGGATGTGGTGGAGGTTTTATGGCATTACCTACATGATTATCTCCACAGCAGGAAGCTTCATAGTGTGCTGAGTCAAGGAAAGACCATTAGCTTTCGCCTCGCAGTAGCACAGGTATTCTCCCCTACCGCAATTTTACAAGAACTTCTTCTTTTCTTAAGAATAAAATGACAGTATCTGGAAATTAAATAGATATATTATATTGTAATACATATTTTATAGACATTTATAATGTTACCCTGGCGACATATTAAAGTCAGCAGAATTCACAACATGCATAATAGAACACAAAGGCAATAATTACATATGCAAATTGGGACGTTCAAGTTTATTGGTGCCGTAACCACAACTATACAATAAGAAAAAAGGGGATATTTTAATTTTGCATTTCAGTAGTGGTTAACTTACTGTATATCCAGTTTGTTGTATTTAAGCACAGATGATCAATGGGAGGATTTTGGAATGAACTTCTCACTTCCGGGCTCACTTCTGTGAGTTTCCACACTGTTCTGAGCTGTTGTCATGGCATCTTGACCTCCCCAGTTCTCTCTGTGATCTACAGTGCAAACTACGACCTGTTGGTGGAGCTCTTAGCTTGACTCAGCAGCTTGTCTAGCATGCAGCTCCGGCAACGAGGAGGAAGACTTTAAAGGAAGACTTTCCCTTAAAATCTTTAAAGTTCTCTTCCTTGTTCTCGGCACCTACCTTACTGTTCAGAAACAGCAGGCGAACTCCAGCTGAGTGTTTTCTCAAGTAACAGCAAACCTTCAACCTATTTCACATTTACATTTATGCATTTGGCAGACGCTTTTATCCAAAGTGACTTACATTGCATTGTACTATACATTGTTTCTGAGTATGTGCAATCCCTGGGATCGAACCATGACCTTGGCGTTAAAGCCATGCTCTAACCACTGAGCTACAGGAAAGCATGAAATTTTACTGCTGAGATTCTTACTGAACATTAGAATGTGGACCAAGAAGGACAACATTAAGATTCAACAGAACCTAAGGAAAGAAATCTGGAGCAAAGTAGATGCTGTTCTTCATTCAACTCTTCATCTCTTATCATATACAGTCCTACAAAGAAGAATTTTTACAATCTGGTACCATGATAAAGCTGGTTACAAGAAGAACCATGCAGGCAAGGCCTTGCTTGGCCCTGTCAAAAGGATTCTATCAAATCTTTGTGTCCATGAAGATGGCGATGAAGAGCAGGTGTTATTTTATGCTCTCTCTCTTCCATCTTATCTCTCTGCTTTTTAAGTTTGTAGATTCATTTTGTAAAGGAGGAGAGAACAAACAAGTGGGTTTTTCTCTCATGACTAAGCTTGTTAATGCTTTGGGATTCACAGATGAGCTGGATATTGATCAGACACTCAGTGCATCAAACTGGGGTCTCGCTTTGTTGCTGAACCTGGAGAACCTGCTGAACTTGGCTGGTAATGTCTATAATGTGGCTGCAGACAAAATCCAACACTTAGAAGTGCAGTTTAATTTCTACAGGAAACTGGCTTGTTTTTTATTTAACAATACCCAGATGGGCATCTCAGCTTGGTACCGCTGTCTCAAATCTCTTCTCAGTCTGAATCACCATATCTTGGAGCCAGATTTAGATGAGCTTCTATCAACTGTGTGGGTTGATGCAGACAACACGGAAGTACGTGTTAGGAAAGCCAGAGAAGTGCTAGTTTCCGCTGTGTTGCAAACTTACGCCAAACTCCAACAGCTGCTTGAACTTTTTGAAGAGGTGCTTGATGTGATCTGTCGGCCAGCAGCAGATGAACTGAGACCAACGTTGCTGCCTGATAATATACAGAAGACCCTCAGTCAGTGTCTGCTAGACGCCCCCCCAAGCCGAAATCTGTTGGCTCATTTTAAAAGGATGCTGTTATCTGCTTCCCCACATGAAAGAACAATTGGGAAATTTGGCACCGAAAGTCTCTTTTTATTCAGTTTTAAAGCCTTGGACAACGGCACCCCAGTGCCAGTCATGAAACAAGCAGAATCTGGTTATGCTGAACACCATTAAGAACCTGTTGAAGCAGTTTGAGGAGAATCTCAGAAGGTCATTGGAAGAGAAGAGAAAAAGTAGAAGATGTGATCCTTCTTCTTACACTTGGGTATCCACCTCCAGGATACCCTGTTCCATATACTGTAGTAAGTACATGTCCCCAGGTGGGGACACCACCAGTTTAATGGAGAGCACCAAAAACTAAAGGCCATTAGTCCACTTGGTAAATTACTACAGAAATGCCATGCTGAAGATACACCTGCTCAAATCATCCAGTGTTATCAGATGTGGATACAGTAAGCTTTAAACTCTTTCTTCAGAAAACAGCACAGTTTATTGTACACAGGCAGAAACTCTTCGTAATAAACACTGACCAGAACTGGGATCAACACTTACATACCTGCCCACTGGTTTGTTTTAGCCTCAAGTCTTCCATTAATTGCCCCTTATCTCAAACAGAACGCCAAATCTATATCAGCAGGCTCCATGTTGACATCTTTGCTTCACAGCTTCCATGCCTCTGGAAACAATCTGGATAACACTGGGGTCTCTGTCTCCTTAATATCCAGTCAGTTATTTCAATCTCATGTTTTCTGTGGGCATCCTGAAATTTATTTTGCACTGATAAATTGCATCATCAAGGTGTTTGTTGAACTGCTTGATCTTTCACACCTGCAGTTAATCAGTCCTTCATTTTTGTAACCTTCTGCTGAAATAAGTATGGAAAGTGAAGATACTAGCACCTCCACTGAAGAGACTGAAAGCCATCAGACAGGAAATTTTAGACTCAAAAATGGGTTCCTTCATACCTTTTTCTGAAACACAGATAGATTCTGTTCTGCAACTCACAAAGTCACACCTATCCTGAATGTATACGTGATGTCCTTTGAAGATTATTCAGAACGTTTTCTATGTTTGTTTATAAAGACCGCTTGTGTCCAATGTGATGAAAGCGTGGAGCTCTCAGAAGCTGTTGGATTACCGGTGCTTTTGAGTGTCATGACTACAGTCCTGGTTAAAAATTTGATGCAGTTTCATGCAGTTAAAAGTTTAAATACCCCCCTTAAAATCGTTTACGGAACCGATTTTTGGGAGGCAACTATCACCTTCCTCTTTAATCGATGCATTAGGGGCCTCTTTTCTTTAGTCAGTTTAAGACTTCATTCAGTATCTCATCCAGTTTCTCATCATTTGCCTCAATCTGGAGAAATTGACCTCTTTCATGGTTGAGAGTAACATCACCGTGGAAGTCCTGTCTGTAGATGCAGAGGAATCAAAGGGAGAGCTCTGCTCATTACAGCTCCATCTGGTAACTTTAAGCATGCTCTGCAAAGACACGATCGCAACTCTGGGGAAGAGCAAACAGCTGGATGAGACTCTGACTCATTCGTTAGAAAAGGCCACATCTGTCATAGAGCCAGCCATCCAGGCTGTGCTCATGGGTTAGGGAAGTGGTCTCCTCAGGCAGTCCTTCTCTGTTAAAGTGGTAACTGTCATGCTCAGAAGTGAACTAGCCAGCTCTGAGGAGGATGGGCTAAAGGAAATATCTCGCATGTCATTCTGTCAGAGCATTTTCCAGCAGATCTTATGGAAACCGTATCCATCTCCAAGTCCTATGGACTTTCTTATTTCCTTAATGAATTATCTCGATGCATTTTATACAGCAGCAGATCTTGAAGAACTCCATGTTTAGATTCTCTGGAGTATGAATCTCCAGAGTGCTGTTAGGTATGTCCTAAAACATTTCAGAACATTTTGTCCTTTAACCTGTTATTATTAACTAGTTAGCAAATGAGCAATGTTGTGAACCTGCGCTTGCCTGTTTTAAAACAGTCTGTCTATCTTTTTTTTAGGGTCTTGGATGTCTTTGTCAGACATGAAGGAGCTGGAGGGACCAGTGAAGGAGCTTGTGGCTGACTGATTTTCTTACTGGCTTTTTACAATGAGCTTTGCCAGATTATCCTGTTTTGAGACTTGTGTAAAGGCCAGTTTTAACAATGGGTAAAGCAATGACTCTATTACAGAAACATTCTGACTCAGAATCCTTATCTTATCTGTGTAGTAACCATGGTGAAGTAGAATCCTGTTTAAAACACTGAACTTGACAGATCTTAACTGACCATGTTACAGCAATTTTCTGTCTTAAGTAAATCCTGACTACTGTCCTGGAATTCTTATAGTTACAAACAGATACATTAAGATAGGATTCTAAGGGATGTTGATATAACAAGGCCTCTAAAGTTGATTTTGATATTTTGAAAGTTGAAGTTGACATGAAAATCAGTACAGATTAAGACAGCAAAATTTGCCTTTTATGCTTCTGTTTCTAAGAACACCTTCGCTGGTATCTTGCTTTTGTTTACCTTCTCATGTCTTTCACAGGAGATTCTGTCAGCTGGGACTCTAACAAAGCTGCTGGCTTGCTGTCTGTTTCCAGAGCATTGCTCAAAGGCGTTTTGGCTCATCACTCCACAGTTCATATCTACTCTTATTGTAAGTGTTTTGATGCATGTTTTCAATTTGTTTCTCATTTGATTATTTTTCCTCTTGAATGAAATTAATCAAACATGCATTTCTCTTGTAGTTTTATTTAATTCGATTTCTTTTCAATCTTAACTAAGATGGAAAAATCATTATAGCCTTTGTAAAAACATCTGCATTAGCACTGTTACATCTTTGCCTCAGAGAAAGCTTTCAAGCATTTCGGTGATTGCAAAATGACACTAGCTGGCCAATATTACCATCAATTTGTCTCCCTCATGCCTAACCTTAGAGGAATGTTCCATGATCATGCAAAGCCAGTAAACCAAGTAAATTTGCGCAATACATGCAGCGATACAAAAAATGACTTTAAATGGATGATTTACTTCACTTCTAATTAATAACACACAATTCCTCTGTGCTGCATCGCATGGGTTTGGAGGAATTATCTGTTTATGAACAACTGAACCTGAAGGGTGTGTTTAAGTTTTAAAGTCTTAAAGTCTTATGTTTGCAATTCCATTGGGTTAATTCTGATCTGGGGGTTTTTGCAGAACTTACACGCTTTACATTTATGAAAAACACCTTTTAGGTCCTTAAAACACAAATACGACCTTGACCTTTTTGCCTTTAAACCCTTAAGGTGCACGGCTCTGTTTACTTTTGTTGTAAGTGCGTGACTGTAACTGGGATTTGCTGCATATCACAAAGCACATCACATAGCTCACATCACGTAGCCTGATTCTCTCAAGTGTTGGTTTAGCATTAAAATTCATCTGCCTGGAAAAGCCACGTTTCAGAGTCTCGTCTGTTTGTCAATAAGTGAAACTCTGTGCGTGTGCTGCCTGTCAGGTTACTTTTATCACTGCACCTTTTTTCTCCGCGTCAGAGCGCCGCTAGCAGAGTTTACATTGCCAGCTGCTCCTGCTTACACACCTAACCTGTCTCTGGTACACAGAAACACAAGCTCTGTAATCTCACTTTTGACATAAATATTTTATAACAGCGGTCTCTGGTTTCGCTGTGAAGTTTGAAAAGTATCCCGTTTGAAAGTAAACTGCGGTTGTGCTACATTTGAGGATGCCTGCATGATTTATTTCCTGGTTCCAGCACTTCAAGAGCCCTGAAGTGCACATTGTATTTCTTATCTTAACTAATCTTTAAAGTTGCACTAATAACCCAGCTATTATCAGACACTTTTAGCTAGTAAGAATAACTGACATAAGCCACAGTGACATTGCTAACTAAAAGCTTGCTTATGCAAGATTCTTCATTCTTGGCAACATGCCTGGATGAAGTCAAGTACAATTTTTACTGTAAATTGTGAGGAATCACAAAAGAACTATAAAGTCTACCAGTTTTAATTTATATTTATATATAATATATATACACAGTATATATATATATATATATATATATATATGGTAAAATACATGACGATTGGCAACATATTTCACTGTCTTTTGTTGTAAGGAGTACTATTTTGTATGTGAAAAATAAACTTGAAACTAAAAGCCACCAAAATGTAATCAAAATATATATATAGAAAGTAAATATATATGGCATCACTACCCTTTATTACAGTTAAGATATTAAATGTCATTCCCGTCAAACAAATAATATACTGATAACATACTCATAACTGATTTCAACATTCGAGTTAGCAGTATTTATTTGGAAGAACAAAACATGTCAGAACATTGAATTTCACAGATGTCTGTTTTCAGTTTGTGATAAAGGAGTCCAGCAAGCATCCTCCTCTGAACCGTGCGATGACGATACTAACCCTGGAGGCTTTGACCGTCCTGCTCCATCAGGGTGAAACACATCTCTCCAATCCACACCATGTCAACACGGCGCTGTGTGCTTGATAGCCATTCTATGGAGCTTACCATTCTGCTTTGAGGAAATGCAATCATCTTGTGCTACCCGCAGGTGATTGTCCAGGAACAAGCTCAACTTGTACAGCATTGCGCTACCAACAACATGGCCACGGGGTTCGAATCCCATGGTACAAACAAACTGATAAATGCATATCTTGAATGCACTGTTAAACAAAGCATGCATGTAAAAAAGAAAATTAATTCAACACTGTTAAAAAAGAAAATGTTTAACCCTGATTAAATATATTCATCTGACTCGGGCTTTTATAAGTTGAATTATATCGTTGTATGTTTTAAATTGATTCAACAAATCACTCAAAGGCGGCGGACGTAAAAAAAACTATGCCAGCTGTTATCAGTTTTTTTAAGGCGGATATCTGACATCCGTTTATCTGCTGTTGCTGTAGAGAAATGTTTTATTCATTTGGCTTTGAGTGTTTTATTTCATGAACACACCCAAAATACTGTGACTGGTGCATGAAAAATGTATCTCATAGTCGGGATGAAGAATACAGTAATAACTCTTTCAGTGAACAGAGAGTAGCTGGATTTCCTTCAAAAAATCATGATACTCACATGGCAATTGTAAAATGCCATTTTTTAGCCTTACCGGGCACCATTATAGTGGTGGTTGTCATGGTGAATAAGTAACATTCTTCTTGGGCAAGTCAGATCTCAGAGGCACTTTTTGTATTTGATGTATACAGACAGATATTTATAGGTTTATGCAAATTGCTGTGTTACAGGCTATTGCAGCATGTTCTGTGGTGGAGGTTTTATGTGATAACATGAAAGGGCCCCGGAGAGGTGTTTAATTTGCACTTAATAAGAGTGAAAATTAGCATGTAGTAAAAACAGTTGCTATGAAGAGAGGTGTGTGCCAGCAGGCAGAAGAGTCCACAGAGGAGTCTAGGCAGGTGAGGAATGCTGGGATTGTGCAGCGCTTCAGTTTTCTGTGTTGCTTGTAGAGATGCTTTTAGGATTGCACCACTATCTTTGATAGAACACGTGGAAAGAGAATGCAATTCAAGATTAATACATGTGTCTATATGCATGGTTTTAAGGTACTGTATAGATTATGACTTTAGGCTAGTTACCATATGCATATTTACATAGACATGTTTTAACAAGAATATAGAGAACTGACTTTCAAATCATCAAATGTAAATACGTTTCTTTTGAATTATGTTCTCTGAACTGTAGAAAATTTCTTTTAAAGTCTTTTAAAATTTCCAGCTCACTAAAGCATATTTGGTCTTTTGGTAGCAGACTTTATAAATGGTGTAGATTCATAAACGGTGCAGGAATTGTTAGATAAATACAGGAGCAGTAGATTGTACGTTAAGCTCAACACTCCAAGCTGTGCATCAATTTTAAAACCGTCAAACTCTTCAAATGCAGGTGATGCTGAAGGCTTTCCCGTCTTCCTGAATTGCTTTTATCGTCTGGTTTCATCTGTCATGCATGAAGGCAGACAGAAGGGAGAGTCTGACAGAGGTAAGTATGTGCTTCATATACGTTTAGAAATATTTTGAAGTATATGACAGTAGAGTTTAAACATTCTGCATTCCTGCATTCCTTTCAGTTGAGTTCATTGTTAGTAGCAGCTGGTTGATAGCTGGTTGATAAGATGTCATTCACACCCTGTTGTATAAACCAGTAATTCATATTTAATGCACATTTTCCTGTTACTATATTATTCATAAACCATAAATTCTGATTTTTAAACATACAGTATATCATATCAATTTATTTAGCCATAATTTACTTTAATTTAAATAATAAGATAATACAAATAAAATGAGCCAATGTGAAAAATATTTTTTATTCATATCTGACAAAATCGATTGGCTCTGGTCTGGGGGGGTAGTGCCCCCTCTGGCCCCCCCTAAACTCCGCCTTTGATATTATTGGAATTTTACTGTCTTAATGTCAGGGTCTTACTGTTAATCTTCTATCCATCACACTGTTGTAACATCTTCCACAAAACCTTATATAAACAAACATATTTAACTTCAATGAGTTCAAAGGCCCCCTTTGTCAGCATGTCTGCTGCTATTGTTGGCTCTGTAACTGACAGAATAAGAAAGAAAAGCACATGACGCTGGCAGGCTATTACGTTTACAGCTTCAGTGATTTGAAGGTGTCTTGTCCTCAAGCAAAGAATCATTAATTGAGCGTCAATGGAGCCATCGGTCTGCTGATACAAGTTGCCCTGTATTCATCTCACGTGCGTAATGAAAAACACATTTGATGTATGATTCACCTAATGAGAAAAAGAGATGCTTGCAGACTGCAGATCTGTGGGTTGAATTTCAAAAGGAAAGTGAGAAGGAAAAAAATTCCAAAAGTAGCATGCAGAGCGGAGGGTTGAGTTTGATCCTGAAGCTCGGGGCTCAACACGTTTTTGTATTAAAGACGCACACATTCTGAAATGAGATCTCTATTTTAAACTTAAGAATTAAAGCCACTTTTAACTGTAGCATCAGTACAGTCTGTCTTTATTTCTCCGATTTTCAGTTTGGACATCAAAACTCAGTCAGAACTCACATGTAATTAGACTGTGAACATTTTCTCGAGTTTCAGTCTTAATGGGATGCTTTTGATCATCTTATGGTAACTTACACAGAGCAGAGATTTGGTGCTGTGAGTGGTCCCTCACCGGCTAATGGGAATAATGCAGTTATAATATTACCAGGATTTATAATCATAATAATTTAACTAGTCACATGCTGCACATGAAAACTGTATTGAAATACTGGAGTGCCTTGTCTTCCAGCCTGTGAGGAGCTGATTTTACCACCCTGTCTTCAGTCTTGTACGTCAGTTCCCTACAGAGGGTAAGATCAGTACTCATCAGTTCTTTATAAGTTGTCCATGTAAAAAAGCATGCGGCAGGAAAATGTGTACTAAAATATTCCCTCAGATTGTTTGTTTTAGTCTGGTAAAGCTGTCTGTCTAAAGTCCATGTTTGCTAGATTTAGTTACTGTCACTAAATCTGTTTAAAGGATTTTCCCACTTCATAAATCTGCGCAATTTTAGTTTGAGGCCACAGATTTTTTTATGTCATGCTCTCTTGATAACAACCAATTGTTTGTGGAATAAATGAGAACAGACCAAATCAGATATTTTGTGTGCATGTTGTTTCTAAAGAAATGAGAGAGCAACACATTTTGCCCAAGGCAATTTGAGAGTCTATTGTCTGTGTGAAATGCATTTGACCTTTTTACTAACCTGGGATTCATGTTTTTGCACAGAAACAATTCGTGTGTCCAGCACGTTGCTGAATACTACCAGTCACCGAATACCCTCACTACAACCTTTGGTCTTATTTCCTAGGTGACACTTCAGCCTAAAATCAAGGCACATTTGACAGAGGGTATATCCTGAATCCTGGACCTCTGTGTTAAACAGGACGTTAATTTTTTATCACCACACTTCAAATTGGTGTCAAGAAGTGTTTAATGAACTGTACAATAGTTACACACACTATTATAAATCTCAAGAGCAAGGGGAAGAACAATATACAGTCTAATTGTATCAACCCAAAACCTGTATCTGTAAAACTGTTTGTTATAGCTTGTAGTTTGTTTGTAGTTTTTTCTCTTAAGTGTAGAAAGCTTGGCAATCTTTTAGTTAATCTTTTATAGTTAAACATATTTCTGGAATTGTTTAAAAACAGAAATGTTATTCGGTGTTATTATAAATAAGGAAAAATAAACTCTCATGTCAGCTATTTTAGTCTGACATTCAAATGCAGTCAGAGTTTTTGTTAACGCGGTACAATTTTGCAGTGTCTTGGAATAAAAAAAACTGAAAGATTGGAGTTGAAGGTGATGTTAGCTTAATGGTTACAGATTTGAATTGACAACCTGATGTCTAGAAATGGTGTCTCATCAGCTAGAGATGTTGAAATCCCATCTCACAATAATGCATGTGAGCAAGCCAATTAACCTCAGGTTCCTCCAGGTGGACTCTCCATGAAATTAGTGTACTGTAAAAGTGTCGTCTGGATGACAAATAACCAATTAAAAATGTACCCCTACAGACCTGTATTGTAAAATGGTGTTAAACATTTATAGAGCAATCACTCTATCTGCTCTTGTGTGCATCAACCTATTTAGCTGTCCTGCTTTGTACAACAGCATTGTTCCGATATATTTGTTCCTGAGGTTATCTGCCGGGGGAATTTAAATTAAAACCGAAGCAAACTGCATACATTTGCCTGCATGCAACAATACACACACATAATGCAATAACAACATCACACAGTACTACAGAGTATCAGTACTATAGTCGTATTGTACAAATGTAAATTCAAGGGCTGGAAATGCAAACAGGTCCATGATCAAGAACCGTATGTGTCATCATTGTGAAGGCAGGCATGGTGACAGAGGAAGAAGTCCCCAATAGCACTTTGTAGAGCATCATAGTGGAATAAGCAGAGCAGGAGAGCATTTCTACACATGCTATAGCACCTGACTCCTCTTAGACTGCCCAAAATAAAACCTGTTTTTTTACAGCTGTGCTGTCCCTACTGCCCAATGTGGAATTTAGAGGGATGCTTCATCTGTGCATTCTCTCCTTAGACGATGACACATCTCTTTTTCTTCCAGATGTCCAGCCGCAGGTGGTTCAACCTCTGCTGTTGCTTATTACCATCTCAAGACACACAATCTTGGAGTGGAGGCATCCTCTTGCAAGGCTTTGAGGCAGTACAGAAATAAAAAACAGGATGTTGACTGTGGTGACTGCCTTTTCAAGTGGCACAGGGCTCTGTGGAGCATGTAGATTTAATGTTTGCCTGGTAGGCAAGCTGCAGATAAAGCTTTTTTTACAACCCGGAACAAGAGAAGGGCAATTGGTCTGTAGTCACTTGGGGAGCTGAGGTTGTCCTTTGGCACTTGGACAATGTAGAACATCTTACGGAACTCCACCACCCTACAGCTTTCATCAGACTGAGATAGAACCTGTCAGTCTATGTATTGCGCTTCCCCTGGTCAGCAGAGGTCTGTTGTAGGGGGGCTTCCAGGGCAGCAAAAAAGTAGCAAAGGAGACAGAAGAAAGTGGTCAGAAACCATCTCAGCCAACAAACAGAAGCTGGCAGGGATGATCAGACGAATGGCTGAGGGCTAAGTCGGTAGAAAAACAGATTCAGATCATTAGCCCTAGTGAATGCTCAAATGAAGTGAATACTTAAAATGAAATGGCCTGAGATACAGCCAACCCCCGCATTAAGGGAAACATACACTTATTCAAGGATGAAATTGTAGTAACTATTGAAACGTGGTTGTTCTCTGTTTAGGTGCACAATAATTTATACAAACAGGTAATTTGAGTCACCAATATAAGCTGGAGCCAGTCCTGTTTTCCCCTTACAGCACAAGAATTGCAGTCTGGTCTGTTTGGAAGTCAATTAAAATAATGGATTCTGCAAATGTTATAATAACACATGTCATGTGTGTTTATTCCAAAGTTCCAAAGTTATTTCTTCGTTTCCGTTGTGTTTCAGGCATTGCTTTAGTTTGTCAAAATATTCAGCTGGCCTCATATTTGGGATTGACTTGCTTTGTAAAAAACGACACCATTTAACATTTTAACTGCGACAAGAAATCATTTTGAATCAACTTGTTTAGTAATAAGACAAAAATTAGTTGTTACTCTTAACTTTAAAACAAAGTTTAGAGTTAAGAGTCCTTATTAACTTCATGTTCTTGAAAGTACAGCAGTCTATTTTAAGAATGCCATGTTTTTTTCCCTATGGAGATAAAGCTTTTTTTAAAAACATATTGACTTTTTATAGTCACTTAAAGATTTTTACTTTCCATAAACTTTCTGGAAGTTTCACAGGACTCTAGGCCGGAAATCATTTTATTGTCCATTTTTCATCGTGTCCATTTTTATCACTTGGAGATAATCACACACTGTTTACTCTTGTAATTCATGAGGACATTTGCTGAAGAGTGTTTAGAGTTAGTGCTCCAAGCACTTTCTTAGTTCCTATCCCATATTGTGCTCCCATGGCAGTCGTTGTCACAACAACCAGAATTAAAACAATTACCATAAATGGTTGGTTGTCCAATGAGAGTTTACTCAGGGTTGAAGCATTATTGTGTGACTGAGCCTCAATGTGAAAAGAGAAAATGATTTAAAGTACTGTGCAAGTATTAGGCACATTAAACCTTTCACCAAAAATGTTTTTAGGTCAATTATACCTTTTTGTTTCTTTAGTGTGTCAGTAGGAAATATCAATATAAATTTCCAGACATTCTTTGCCAATAACTGTAATAAACAAAGGAGATTTTATATGAGTCCTAAAACAGACAGGGTGGCTGACACAAAGATCTGATCGCACCATAATTAAAACAGTCTGGGATTACATAAAAAACTGAGACAGTCTAAAGACAGCCATAAGAACTGTGGCAGTATGTTAAATATGCCAGTTGAAGGCTGAGCTACAAGCATAGACCTTTCTTGCCTCACCTTTCATTCTTGTTTCTGCCAGCTGTACAGTGTAATGAGGTCATGACTTTAGGAAGGCCTTTAATTATAGTTAGAGGAATGGGAGGAGGTGACAGGGTGTGGAAACAATAAAGCATTACAGTCGTAATACAATATATAGACAGCACAAGGAAATGACATGCCTTCTCCAATAGTAGGCTGGGCTGTTGTAAACCAAATTATGCCATGGTGAAGAGGTTTAAAATGTCAAGTTCATTAGCAGAAAATGCAGAACCACAAAGTTATAGATAATAACATGATATTTGAGGCTTTGTTCTTGCCGTTTTGACTGCAAAATAGTGTTTGCTAAATGCAATTGTAATTTTAAGCTTCAAATTCAGTTTGTTTTCCTGAGGAGAGTGGTAGCTAATTGGAGGGTATATAAGTATACTGGTCCGTACACACATGGCAGTTAAATTCTTTGTTCTTTGTAATACAGTCTATTGTAGTCCCTAATCTGTAGTTTTGTCATGACCTATATAGTGTTATTTAGTTTTCTGTGTCTTATTTTATAGACAGTCAATCCAAACCATTTTTTACTTTAATTCCCACAGATACAATGGCTGTGAGACAGTCTGGGGTTAAATCCTTACATGCTTACACATGGAACCATTGGGCCACCAGCCCAAAACTGA
Organism: Botia almorhae; assembly: GCA_036877575.1. Classification (NCBI taxonomy): domain Eukaryota; kingdom Metazoa; phylum Chordata; class Actinopteri; order Cypriniformes; family Botiidae; genus Botia; species Botia almorhae. Next base: position 13,968 of record JAZGTJ010002843.1, on the reverse strand, counting down.
GGGACTGTATACACATCAATATCCCGTCTGCAGCACTTGTCACCATATAAAAAGCAGGTCATTCAAGTAATTCCCTGGAAGCGCAGTAGTTTTTTCAAATTAGCTTCTAGTTTTATTCAAATGATTAGATTGCTCAAAACATTTCTGATTCCACGTCAAATTTTAATGGAATTTTTAAAAACCGAAGACGCTAGGTCTTCCAACTGTGCCTTACATTATTCATTACAGCAGCGGATGATTTAAAGCTGTTTTTCACAGGTTTTTACAGAAGCCCGGAGGACCATTTGGATAAAAATGTGAAAGTCAAAATAAAAATGCTTGAAACCTGTCATTTAACAGCAATTGCAGAGTGCACTATAGCTAATATTAAAAAGGTCTCTTCAAATATTTAAATTGAACCTAACAGAACCCAGCTATACCAGCTGACATAAAACATCAAGGTGTACAACTGGCTGTATTCCAAAGAGGAAATACATATTAACCATGCATACGTTCATATTAACCATGCATCAACTGCAGTGAACACACTATGACAGAGCAATAAACAATAATAAAAATAATAAAATGACATATTTGGTTGCAATAGCCTAAAATAATTTTAAAGCGTGAAATAATATTTATTGTGCAGATTTCTCTAAATTTGAAAAACTTTCATCCTCCAACACAAACAAACGCTGACTTAAAGGGGGGGGGGTCAAGGGAATTTTAGGTCAGCATTTTTTATATATGATCATAAAGCATAACTCTAACATTTAGAGTTACCCAAACAATGATTCCTCAGTGCATCTTGAGGCGCAAGCTAAACTGACCCCACCCCCACCCCGCCTCCGTCTGCGTCTGCGTCTCTGCGGAGCGTGATTGGATTAAAATCGGTTACCCTTTCCCCTCTAACCCGGTGATGCAGGCTGTTTCCTGCTTCTTCTGTCCAACCGCTGCTGCTGGTGAATCCACTCGTCAGTAGAGCGCTGTAGTCACGGCGAGACGCTGAACGTGAACGGCGGTGGTTTTCACGGCACGAATCCACTGTATTATCCCATCCAAAATCACAGCAATGCGCAGGAAATCTAGGATATTGTTATGTTTCGCTGTGCTCTGGGTCCTTGGCATAGCGTATTATTTCTATTCGGGGACAACGCTGAGTCGAAAGGTAGGTTTTAATGCTCGATGTTTTTCATAATGGTACAGTGTGAAATAGAAGTAGTTTATGGTAATTGTTCGTAATCTTTCGTTTACCGGATGAATGGCTCACCACGGCGACATACCTACAACCTGGGAGAGAGAGAGAGAGACACTTAGTGTTGAATCAGCACTTAACCAAACTGTTGTACAGCCATGTATTTGGACACAAAGATACTGTTATCGCTCCGTGCCGACACTGTGCTGTGATTTCACTGAGACTATAGTGTAGCCACTTTCGTTGATCTTAAGTCAAAGCTTTCGAGTTGCGAGGACGTCTTGCTTCTAAAACATTTGCTTTGAGAGATCAGGGTTTCCTTTACGAGCGAGAGAAACATTCCCTGACTACGATCATTCGGTTTCGCCGGTGACTGTTTCAATGTAACAGTGTCGAGGGCGTTTAAACGTGAACTGTATCGTACGTGACATTTACACACGATCTATTGTCAAGCGTTCTGCATTTAAATGCAGTCGCTTTAAATGCTTCCTCCACTCCTTCAGTGATTAAAGAGACAGTCCTTCATTCAGCCTGGACTTATACTCTGGACATTACGTCTACATTGAAATTAACCTTCTGAAAGCAGTTATTAATTTAAGAAGCCGTGCTTTTAAGATTTACAGTCTTAAACTGAGTTCATAAACTCCACCACCAATTGTTCAGTGACTTTCGACAACAAAAGTCAGTACTTGAGTCATAATCTTCCTGGAAAAAATGTACCTATTTAACTTGTTCCATGCGTTTATCTGATTTACATTCATATCCATTTGTCAGTGTAAATATTACACTCAGTTTTGTAACAGGGTGGTGAACAATGCAAACACACACTTTACACCATCTGGCTTTTGTATGAATGTTTGCAGAAATGTGTTAGTCAAGATGCTAAGCTCACATACTTCCCTTTATTCTTAAGTGACAAACTGTTTTGGGGTTTTGTTTGTGCCTTATTTCTATATTTGTCCATCAGCCACAGTCATACAGCTGATTTTCTATTGCGTGTGCCTGTTGTATTGTGATCAGGGCACAATAAAGTAAATGGACTTCTGTGTGTTGAAGATTTGCTCCTTTGTGACATTGTGAAAGCGTGAGAGTTTAAAACTTTGGTTTTGTTGTCGAAATGGTCGCTTAACTGTAGATCATCAGATCCCCTGCTGGCATGAGCTTTATTGCTGTTTCTGTCATAAAACCTCATAATGTATCAAGGCTGCTGCTTATGGATCTGTTGGTAAAGCTTCACCATGCACTGTAGCATAAACAAGTGGCACAACAGCTGGCCGGCACTATTTCTGATGGCTCGGGGCAATTTACACCGAATCCGTTTCTTTACAGAACATTGACGTTTAGTGCAGCTTCCCTAACAGCATATGGGAATTCAGTATATCCTTGAAATTGCAGAGTAAAATGTTTGTTTTTTTAGATCAAATAGATGTGAGTTTTGCATTGTCTGTCAGAGCTGTGTTAGTTACGCAATGGATTTTAAATAAATGTCAAAGATCGTGTCTCCATAAAGAAATTCATTTCTAAATCCTCACCCTCCGTAAAAACAGATGACAGCCTCAGGACAGCCGCTGGGTTCAATGGGTGCACAGGTTCAAGTACCGTGGCTAAGCAGGGATCAGATTTGGATCCTACAATTTTCTTACTCTCCATAATGGTATCGGATTGGTTTTGGAGCAACAGCTGCCCTTGAATGCAGGCAGGATAGGGAAACGGACGGTTTTTATCTCCACCGAGAAATGCGTTTGATCTGATATTCGCTCCACAACACAATTATTGACAGTCTGATTGTTCTGCCCCTGTTGGCAGGATTACAATGTAGTGGTGCGATGGGACTACACTGCTGTACCATCACTTGTTCAAATCAAAGCTAGTTAACATCAGGATGAAGGCAATGGGATGACAGATTTGTCCATTTCTTCCGAAGCTGTGCTAGGATAAGAAGCTTCTTGTTTTCTGTTTTTCCCTTTGATAACCGCGCCAGAAAGACAGCGCTTGGGTCTGATGACTGTCATACAGATTACCTTGTACCAAGCCATGAAAGAAGCACAGGTCCTAATTTTATAGTGACTGGAAACCGAGAATTTCTAATTTTCTGATATTGTTCTGTTACATGCATATGTGCAGTGAATTTTGTAAATGATCTTAACCACACGTGAATGTCAATAGGTTCAGATGTAGTATTTAGTATTCTAGTGCATAATCTAAGGAAATATTCTGGATATTGATATACGAGGTTACATTTTACCTGCCAAAGGGTGATCTGGGCTTTAAATTTGAAGGTTGATATTTGTAGGATTGTTTTTATCTTTTTCCCTGACATTGGAGAGTTTTCTTCTTGCTTAATCTACCTTTAGAGCTCCCAAAAACCTCAGTATTTTTGGCTGCTTTTAAGTTGACAGCGGGATTCCACGAGATTAATCTTCTCATCTTGTTGAATCGGCAGAATTTAACTCCACAGATTGAATCAATGCTCTGTTTTAAACGGAGCTAAATTTAAAGTAAAAACACAGTATGTGTTTTCATACCATATATTTATTCCTGATTTTCCCACTTTTGATCTGAACAGGAAGTCTTATACAGCAAAGCATGTTGCTTTTTTTATGGCCTGACCTTTGACAGGCCTGCGGTTGTATATGTGTCCATAAAGGGATTTAAAGACTTCTTGCTTCCAAAGTTATAGAGCAGGACAGAGGAGTTTCTTTACAGCCGAACGGAGTGATCTCCAAGGACGAAAGTCACTGAGCTTTGTTTATGACCACGAAATTCCTTATTCTCAGTTCCATGCTTTTACCAGAAAGGGCAAAAGGGAGATGCTTGTTGCTGGAGAAGCTAATGGCCAGGACTTAAGTTGCATTAAATGTTGATCTTACACAAACCAGTGGGGCCAGTTTTATAACCTGCTGATGAGTAAAGGAGATGCATTTCTTATGGAAGAAAGTTTATAGTTTACCTGTTTTGCCTTATTTGAGATGTTGAACCCAAAAGTTAAACATTTATATATAAGATTAGCAACAAAAGTAACTTTCAATAAAGAAATAAAGTTAATGTTTTGCTGAGACATTTCACTGTGACTACTTCAGTATGCTCAATAAGTACAGACTTTTGTAAAAGCTCTTCAGGCTCCTTGTAAAAATCTTGCTAATTGAATGTTTTATTTAAATGGTGTCATTATTTCAGAGTAAAATATTACATTACAAAAAACAAACCATATTTTTAACAATAACTGTTGCAGTGATTATTTTTGACAGGCAGTGATTGTGTTGTCATATCCAAACATTCAACAGTCTTCTCGAAATATTTGGCAATGGAGATGATGTTCTGATATTTGGTGAGATAAAGTCTCAGTGAGGATTTGTGGAAATCCTGTCCACTGCTCCCAAAGCTCCCAGCCTGTTAGGGAGTGAGATTTAATAAAATGTTTTAATACATCCCTGATTACGGCTTTAGTTTGTAACCAGGTTGTCAGAGACTGTCTCTCTAAATCTCCCATTTAATGATAATTCTCTGTTTATTATTGGTTCTGGACTAGATTTAGCCTGGAAAATGACTACTAAAGATAGTGTGCATTTCTCATACTGATTGTTTTCAGATGATCATGATGATTGAATTTCTCTCAGTGGAGGAGGAAGTGGAGGAGGAGGAACCAGCTGGGTCTCAGTTTGGACCATGCTGTAAGCAAGGAGTTAGTGGCAGGGGAATGTGAATGCAAAATTATATATTTCTGCTATGTTAGCCTTGTTTAAAATGTTCTGAACTTACTTTTCTGCAAACACAGACTACCAAATTGTCTTTAAAAATTATGTCCAGCTTGTTTTTCTCAAAATGCCAGTGTCTTAAAGAAGGTATCTCCTGCTGGGATTAGACAAACTTCATTAGCTTCTGCTGCTAGTCATCTTTCTGTATTTTTCATATGTCTCAAGCTTTTAGTTCAGTTATCAGTCTTGCATCTCTATGCAATATACATGAGCTCATGTGAAATGTATATGAGTAATGCAAAGCAATTCCCCTGCAGCTAGTTTAATTGGAGAATCCTGATAACAAATGAGCTTTTGATGGTAAGGGTCATTCATTCTTTGGCGTGGTTTAGGCACAGGATATTCCCCTTGTGCTGGTCTCTGTGACATCACTCTGTGAGGAATCTAGTTTTATGACACAATCAGCTGCTATATTAGACAGTGTGTGTTTTGGACATTTGTTAGGTTTCATCTTGGAAGAGATCCTAAACATTGGTTTTTGATTTATTATATGTAAATGCAATGAAGATTCTCTAAATTGGAATACTGTGTATATCCAGAAGTCACTCTTAAACTTGTGTTTACGCACGGTAATAACCATAGCAACGTATTGGCATGTTGTAGTTGTAAACAAGACAATCTTTGGTGTTGCCTATTTTGAAGTAATATTAGTGACTGGATACAAACTATTGTTTTATCATTGTTAGTTTTTAAACGGCATCTCTTTGGAATGTAAAATATGGGATAAATACACCTTAGGACTAGACCTGGGACTGAAGGGAGAAGCTTTGTTGTTTAAAGGGACTAAAATGAGTCAAGACACATACCTCCGTCTCTGAGATTTTGCTTGTACTGCTTCTGTACTGCTTGTAGAGCACATTCGAAAAGCTGTGTGAAGTACAGCCGCATCATTGCATTAACATTAGGTAGTTTAATTTTGTACACGTTGTACAGATTTTATGAATTCAGTTTGTACTAACTGTTCGGCAGTGAATTCAGATGTAGAATGTGGTTTTCACTCTTGTAAAGAAGTGAACCGTGTGCATTCAGATTATATTACATTCAGATTAAACATTTAGAAGAGAAATCACATCAAATCATTTAGAGAAGTTCAAATTTAGCTGCAGAATATATGTGGCCTAAGTCACCACACAAATCTATTTTCGCAAAACCAAATGAGCTGGATGTTTCTTTTGCAATTTAATAGATTTTTGGATTTTGCATTGTGTAATTTTGTTAGTGAATCATTGCTTAGTCAATAATGTAAATGACTGAGCTTCATCATTTTAATTTAGTTTTATTCTTCTCTGTTTTAATGTTTTCAAACGTAATGTGCTTTTGTTATGATAACACAAATCTGTCTTTATCAGCTTAGCTTTCAGTTTAATCGTTCCCACTCCGTCATTTTGAAGACAAAACAAATACAGAGTGCTTGTTGTTGATAAGCGCTCACTGGCTTGGGCTCCTCAAGATATTCATGGAGAGAGTAGTGCAGGCTTGTATTTAAGCCTAGTTTCCCACCAGGCGGTCGTACAGTTGGGCAAATGGATGGCATGGAGCCTTTCAATATCTATGTTTTGTGAAGGCTTACGTAAATTAAGTTTCCCATTTTCTCTCAGAGAGTGTTTGTAAACTATGTTGCCCTGTTGTGGCTGGTCAGTTATAGCCTTCAGTAGGTGGTGGACACGTTCTTGTTATCTCAATGCATTGCAAGTAGATTTAATGAACATACAATAATGTGAGGATCTATTTTGGATATGGGTATAATTGTCTGGTTATTTAGAAGATTTGGCCACAAGAGCAACATAATCCCTTTTCCATCCTTTTGAAAAAGAGATGAATATCAAATGCAGTTAAGTGCATCTTATAGTTCCCAGTGTTAAAGCCTAAAAGCGGCTCTCCCTAAGCTAGACTTCAAAAGACCTGCACAAAAATGTACATAAAGCATTTAATTATTAATACCACAGAAAAGTGTATCTCCTTATTTTGTAGCTTGTGTGTCAAGTGGCACTGTGACGCTTGTTATCGTCTCTTAAGTCTTCTAAGCCCCAGAGTCATGAGTCTTTGCCCAGCACCTTCATAATCGTGAAATTATGAATGACGGTTCTAACCACAGTACCGAACGGTTGTCGTAAACAAGTGTTGTTCATGGAAACCAGTTGCACATCTTAAGAATTAACATCCGCTTTGTGTCTGCTCCAAACACATGTGTTCTGTCAGCCTGCGTTTGAAGTATTCTAGCATGTCTCTTAGCTCACATGGATTAACCAAAAATCCTCATACGAGCAGTCAGAGTTGTTTAGAGGATACGCAGTGTGCTCAGTTCTTCATGTATCGAGACATATACACTAATGGAAAAACACTGAGAATATCACCGGAGGGCATAAATGGGTTGAAGATCTAGTTTTTGTAGACAAGTGCTTCTAGGTGATTGGCAGACTCTTAGAGACGTGGACTGACCAATGAAATTGCAGCCGCAATTTTAATGAGTTCTGTTTTTGGATAGCCTTCGGTGGTGGATCGTCATATCAACAAAATATTTTTACAGTGCTGCTTATTAAAAGCTACTCTTGTTCTGTGGGAAGCTGCTTGGGAAACCTTACTCTGAAAATGCGCCTAGCTACTAAGCCATAGAGTGAAAACCTACTTATTTCACTTTGCTAAGTGTTACTGCCATGGTAATTAAGAAGTTCAATGTTTCTGATCTGGTAATGAATAAGCCTCGGTATCCCAGGAGAGGAATAAATGCTGTGAAACGGTAATGATTTCTTGAGTATGTTGCTGGTGAGCTGGAGGCACTTTTCATAATCTGTTGAAAAGATTTTCATTTCAAAACATTTGGCTTGTGTGATTAGGAAACCACATAAATCAGTTTTTAAAGATCTCCTTAATGTTTATAACGGGGTTGTGAAAATTGCAGACCTCATATAAAATGAATTAAAAATAAATCAGCTAATTTAATATTTAGTTTGACCTTCGTTTATTTATTGTAAGATTTTCAGGGCCTATTTCATACTCTCTGCGGCGGGATTTTCCTACTAGGGGTTTGTTGTATTCAACAGTGTAAGCACTAGTTCACTTTATTTTGCTCCACAGCTTCAGTCCGGCCTCAGGGGCATTTAATAGAAGTCAACGAGAATACTTAAAGTCAAAAACAACACAAGCAACAATGTGCCACATGAAGGCTTTCCAATGTGACCATCCCATCTGACTGACAGAAATCATTTGCAGTGGCGCTGAGTCTAGACCTGAATCAGTGAAGGAGAACTAAGTAAAGGCTTGCAAGAATTGTCAGGTTTTATGCAGCTCTGAAACGGCCCGGCTGCCTTCCCAAATTGGGTGTTTTTTATCTGGAGTTGCTTTTCATTTTTTGCTCTGACAACTCATTTCACCCAAGATGGAGTGAGATGACATGCGATGCGCTACATGCTTGGTGTGATACTTTGACCAGATTGCCCATACTAAAACCACAATCTGTAATTTAACCCATACACTTCAGAGGAAAGTTCTTCTCCACCAGACTGCAAACGAAATCACGGATGCAACAGTGTAATTCTTCCTGTGGCTTTGCGACGCTCAGAAGCATCAATTACATGCTAATTAACATGCAGTGCAGGGCAGACGGTGCTCGGGAACTGCTGACTGCAGTCCCTTGTCTTTCGGCCTGATGTTACCTTTCATGCATATGCAACCACAGACTCTGAAGAGAATATTTCCCCTGTCATTTCAAAGACAGATGACACTGAAACTTTCCATATATCCTCCGATAATTCAGCTCCCCGGGGTCATTTAATTATTATAATTTTTTTAACCATGAAAGTTCATTTTGTCCTTTTAACTATGTGATCCTCACACGTCTGTGAGCTAAAAGCAGAGCTCAACAATACAGTTTTATTTTCTGGCCCATTTATGCCAACATTTCAATTTTTTTTACTGGCCTCTCCACAAATCTCTTTAGAAAACACAGCACTTGTCATATAGGTCAGATCACAGTTCTGTTAGCTGGACCAAATCTCTCTCATGCTGGTCCTGGGCCAGCAGACTGTCCTTATTGTTGAGCCCTATAAAAGAGTTTGTAAATTAGGCCAGCTTGATACACTTGTTTGCATGCACCTCTGCTCATTTGAATGATCAAACTCATATTTGGATAATGCAGGTCAGGCAACACAAGCTTTGCTATTAAGTGTCCAGCATAGCTTCTTTGCTTATCAATGTCTTTATTGACAGGTTCTGAGCTTCTGCCAGGCCTGTGGCTTCCATAAGTGTTCTGCATACATCATCATTACCATTATAGACCAACCACTAAACTGTTTGGCTGTCTGGTGTGTTTAATCTTCAGTATGCCTGAGGGCTTCTGACTGTACCTCACACTTTTCTTGCTTAGCTGATTTACATATCTTGCAAGGAAATGATTGCCCCGGCATGGTCAGCTGAACATCTGCTGAGATGAGTCGTACCACCTGGCCTAGATCAATGAGGACACAAAGTTGAGATGAGAAAATTTCAGTTTGAAGGTCCTGATGCATGATGGGGGTTTCTGGTATGAATGTGATGATTGTCACCAAACTCTTGGTTTTGCAGTGTAGTTGTGGTAGTTTTCTGCTTTTGCAGTGTCATTCTTATAGTGAATAGGGTACGTGGTTAAAACTTTTGGTTTTACGCGGATTATAGATACTATTTTTGGAAAGGGTAACAGTGTGAGCAGTGAAGTGTACTTGAAGTGTCAATGGCTGTCACTTCAACTTGACTTCATCCGTTTACAAAGGCAGCAAAGTGTCAAGTGTATCTTTCACTGCCTGATATCCCACAATCCTGTGCGTGTGCTTTTTTGTCATGTTTTAAGACACTGAATTTTTATGGAGAAAAAAGTATCGGTTTTATATATTAGCTTGGATACGTCTTGTGTCGAAAGTTTGCTTGGCTCAAACAAATGGGTTCTGGATCATTAGACACGATGTTATGGTGCATTTGAAGCTCATCTAAAACCATTTTCCTGTAAGAAGGTACAAGACATGCTGTCCAAGTCATTGGTTTACCTGGCAGCTGGGAAGCTGTCTTAGGGTTTGGACACAACCAACATTGTAATTGATATTTGGAGAGCTCCCCAGTTTCTGCTAATGAAACCGCAGTACAGTACATAATGGGTGACTTGGGCAGATGGCTGAAGAATGACACGGGCCGTGAACTGATCTCTGCGGCTCTCCTCTAGATTGACACTCCAGGCCAGCAGGGCAGCCAATTTTCCCTTGTCTCTATATACAAAGTGATGATCCCTGGATACCAGATGCAAATTTAGAGCTGACAGCTTCTCACCCTTTGCTGAAGCACTTTTCAGGCATGTCAGTGAGTGGTAGTCTTTAGATTCTGACAGGAGGCCTGATTTTGTTTGCCGTAATTTCTTACACTCTACATAACGTTTCCTTTTCTGTTGATAGAGAGGACACTGTTGAAAAATAGATCAGCTGCTGCTACGCTAACCCTGAATTTGGCAGCAGGCCTGCATTTGTCATATGAATTATTGAGCGCTGCTTGCTGTCTTTTATCCTGAGCCGTTATACTGCCAGCCTCACCAAAGGCAACAGATACCCCAGTGTAGAAAGTCTCTGCTGTTATTTTACTATGCAAACTCTCTGAATGTCATTACTACTGTAGTTATGTCAACAAAAGTGTGTTTGACCTTTGTCAATGTCCACAAATGACAATGTAGGTGATAGGTCAGGCAAACCGACCTCGCAGTAAAGTTTATACGGTAAGTCAGACATACTCTAATGCAGTTTATTTGACATTTATTTCTTATGCGAATTGCATCTTAATTTTCCTTCAATGGAAAAAGTAGCTAAAGCTTCCAGCAGAAATTTGTCATGTGTCTTCTGTGCTAAAATAAAAGGTCCTGGGTGAAATGCATAACATAACCTTTCTGTCAGAACTGCCTCGCAGATTCGATCATGCTGAAAGACAACATGTAGGTCAAGGACAACGCGCAACCCCTCAGTTTATAGACTGTTGTCGTGTCAGTTTTCCCCAAAGCAATTTAAGCTTTGAGTTTTCCCAAATCAAACATAATATTTGTTTTTTTTAACATGTTATTCAACTTGAGGAGAAAACATTCATTATTTTATAATTACACATGCAACAAACCGTTTTAAGAATGTTTTAAAGGGACAAGATAATTCCTTTCACTTTTGTTGTTATACTTTTAATTATATTTACTTCTGTTGTTACCATATATTTGATTTTTTTTATTATTATTTGAGCTGACTTTCATGCCGTCACGTTATGGATAAGGATATGATGGACATCAGATCCACTTGAAGATTTCAGCTGAGTGGCATATGTGTTTACCTGCTTCTTTTAAAGCACTAAAGCCAAGCGACTCAGAAATGTATTTGTGTTGTGTTAGTTCACTTTTAAAATTGGCTGTGAATTGAGCTAAAGCTTTAATCTTCAAAATGGTGTGTGGCTTCAGATTAGCCAAAATCATTTATATTTACATGCATGCATTTGGCAAACACTGTTATCCGAAATGACTTGCAGTGCATTAAGGTATACATTTTTATTAGTATTCCTGTTCCCTGGGAATCTTACAAACAGCCTTTGCACTGTTAACACAATGCTGTACCAGTTGAACTAACCAGCAGCTAAGTGATTAAGTATCAGCTATTAAAAATGCTGTGACGATCGACACTACTTCTGACGCGCTGGGAGCTATTCAACTTTGTGTCACTTCAGGGACCTGTAATGGAATTCCCTCCATAATGTCATCATGCACTGAGATTTTATTTGTTTACCCATTATCTCCCCGAAGGGACATTCTGAAATGCTTAACACGGAAAACACTTAACATGGCTTAATGTGCTAGAACAACGTGCCAAGAAGAACCGGGTTTCTCTCGCGCTACTTTTAATAAACAAGTCGACGATGTCATAATGTAGCACTTTCTATGCAAAACCTAAACTTTTGATTTGTGTGTAGATCATGGGCTCATTAATTTGTCTGTGGACAATATTTATGATAAAATAAATCCGGTCTTTTAAAGCCACCGTCTCGGTATGTTAAGCAGCGCTAAACTGTTTCTATACGCTAAACTTTTATGCAGGAGCAAACGCTTAACATAAAAATATAGTCCTTCTCCTGGGATTGTACTATCATTTTGGCAGTAGATAGTGTTTATGACAAGGGTAGTTTGAGTAGGATTTGGTCTCCCTGGCTGTTGTTGTATTACATTAAACCACATTGAGTGTTTTTTATTAATTGTTTTAAAACATCTCACTGGGGCTCTATTTATAATGACTCAAATACTACTTAATCTGAATAACAAACAATTTCTCTCAATTCACTCTATAGTTATGTGTGACCAGATAACCATCTCTGTGTGATATTGTGAGTTTTGCGACCAGAAGATTGTGGTGTTGGTTGTTTTTATCACCTCATTTTATTCAGGATAATGATATGATTTTGGCATGAAAGTCACATCTGAGGGAAGACTTAACTGTGTTTAGTCAGATAGTGATTTCTCTGTGTAAAGATTTAGTTTGTTACAGGTGTGTAGAGTTCGGTTTATAGAAATGTTGGGGTACTGTACTGCACTGCTGCCATGCTACTTAAAGCCGGGTTTGGTTCTCTCATAAGTTGTAGTTACACACAGTACTGTAATATTATATACAGCTTTCCTGTAGCTCAGTGGTTAAAGCATTATGTTAACAACGCCAAGGTCATGGGTTCGCTCCCAGGGATTGCACATACTCAGAAACAATGTATAGTTTAATGCAATGTAAGTCGCTTTGGATAAAAGCGTTTGCCAAATGCATAAATGTAAATGTAAATATATACAGACAGATCACATGGTGCAAGTATCAACCAATGATTGATCCAAACACTTTATTTTAATTACTTCATTTTACTATGGTGTATTGGAGCAGTACCTTTGTGCAGCAGCTGTATATGCGAATTGTAGCTTAACAGTCTGTTTGGAGAGGTTTTGGAAGTATATACACATGATATTTTCTTGTTAAATAACAGCTACAAGCACAGCTTGGAATGGAACAGAACAGAATGTGTTATTTTTTTTGAAGAAGTGAACTGTTTATAACTTCACTCTCTTATAACGATGTACTGCTAAAATGCAACCGAAGCAATGTGCAGTTGGAACTCTCTCCATTTATCTGAATTGGTTGAGTACTCGAGACAAGCAATCAGACTTGCCTAAACTTACATCCATACATCTGACATTTAAAATGCATCATCATTTAGCATCTGCCATAGAGAAATCTGCTTTATTTCTTTAGTTTGGTTTGTGTTTCACTGTACTGCTGTGGTACATTAACCCATTTGTTTACTGGCAACATTGATACACGGCACTACTCTTGTCCATACTGTCTGCATTTTACCTCGTGTTTCAGCTTGTCTTACAATTTTACTCCCTTGAGTCATGGGTTAAATATCTGTCCAGAAATAGTAAATCGTGAATTAGGCTTTTATCACAGACAGGGAGGATTATGGGTATTTTGGACTTTGCAGGATATGCATGGCTTACAGGTTAAGTCTCTGCTTTATTTTTTTATTACGTTATCAAAATAAGAACCAGTGCTTGTGTGCAATAGAAAACCACAGGATATGTTTTTTTGGTTTTTTTTTTTTTTTGCTGAAAATTGAAAAACACCAAAGAACCTCCAACCTTTTTTCCATGTATGGGAATAGTGTATTTTTAGCCTGTATTTTTAGTTTCCCCATCCCGAAGGCTTGGAAAGTAGGTACCCCTTTTCAGGGTGAATGAGGTAATCACCCTTTAATCTAAAAACCGACTTAACTACAATGAGACAAAAGCAAGCAACATGTTTTACCCTTTTCTGCACTGGCGCCACTGCACTCAAACATTTCCACTCTATTGGCAAGCGTCAGCTCTGTTAAGCCCAAACCAAAATGGTGTATATTGCCATTTTCTTTATTTTTTTACTGTCTCAAACGCTTTATGCTGATTGGTCAGCCGTGGCATTAAGAGGTCAGCTATTTTTGTATAATCATTACTAAACTATATAATTTACCATTGCCCTTGTAATTTAC
>JAZGTJ010002842.1:0-39359 GCA_036877575.1 Botia almorhae | reverse complement strand
ACACACACACTTGTTTGTATGCCTTATGGGGACTTTCCATAGACATAATGACTTTTATACTGTACAAACTGTATATTCTATCCCCTAACCCTCACAGAAACCTTTCTGCTTTTTACTTTTTAAAAAAGCATTATTTAGTATGTTTCATAATCTGTTTTCCTCATGGGAACCGACTTTTACCATCCTCGTGGGGACATGTGGTCCCCAAAGCAGAAAAACATGTACACACACACACACACACACACACAAACACACAAAGGATAAACACTGAAAAACAAGACATCACTTCACGCAATGACTTAAAAAACTCACAATAGCTTCACTTTAAATATCTATGCTATGTACACTGTGTGTGTAAATGTATGCTATGACATAATAGGATGCATCTCTCTTTAGCTTGTACTGGTTTACATGGCACTTACAATGTAATAACAACAAACATACTGTACACTGTGCCCACCCACCTACTCCCCTACACACAGTCATGGGTGACAAAGGACAAGGACTGTTAAATCATGGAGCGAAGTAAGCAATGAGAATAGGGGGAAAAAATTGGGAGGTGATGTCGTCTAGTTGTGGAGCCTCTGACAATGTCATGGACAAATACGCCATCTACTGTCTATTGTGCAAGATGTATGTTAATTATACTGCAGCAGAGAGATGACTAGCAGCTTAACACGAATAGTTGGCCAACATACGCAGAAAGAACTTTTTTTAATACATTTTACAAAAACATTTATTATGTAAATTGTACATTAGACGTTAACTGAGACCATTTACATATACATATTTTTTCTATAAAAATATGGAATATTTAATAATTAAATAAATGTTATACTAGTAACACTTATGTTTTACATTTAGTTTCAAGATTTTTCAGAATTTGATTGGAGTCACCAGAAAACTACGGTCGCCTTCGTGCTTTTATTATGAAAACATGTTTTGGCGGCCATATTGAAAACGTGAACCAACTTAAACTTAAGAGCTTTAAACAGCCCGCCTTAAAATCATGGACGAACAGCTCACCGTGAGTTTTCTGCGCTGAAATATTGAGCATGTGTTATTTTTGCCTCATTCTGGGCGATCTGCATTGATGTTTTGGCGTGATCAAAACTGTTGCTGGTGATTTATCTGATGGTCTCTGTATACAGGACGGATACACGGAACCATGCGGCCAATGCGCCGCTGTTAACTGGGGAGTGTCAGACGGGGGACAGTTCTTCTGCAAGAGCTGTCACAACGTGATTGAGGTTAGTCTGTTTTTGTAGCAAAAGTACTTTAAATCGGAAAATATTATTAATTATTACATACTTTTTTGTGCGAATTAAGTAACGTAAAGGTGGGGTTCGCATCCTTATAGCAGTCACTAAGTACAAGTTGTCTAAATATATTTATATAAATATTTGTTCCGTGGAAGGCACACGAGCATAACCTGTTCGTCCAATCATTGCATTCGGTCCGAAAGCAATGATAGGATATCCTACTTGGCCTTTTTTATTGTGTTGGAGGAGGTGTGGTTTTGGAGGGCACACTTATATTTACCAAAGGGTACATTTTATCCTTTCAAAGCTAGGTTGCTAATGCTAGCCTTTCTGAAATTGCCTCTCATTATTCTTATTCTGTTTTCACATGTAAAAAAATGTTGTAGAAAACAAAGGAAGTGGAGGATAATGCCACCTTTCACCTAGTAACTAGCAGGATCTCAAATATAGCAAAATCCAAGAATGCTGAAAAGGGTCAGTCAAAACTGTGGTTTTCTTCTTAACTGCTGTTTAGTTGCTGTGCATTTATGAGACCTTTCTCTAATGGCTTCTCTTTGCATTTTCTGAAGCTGTCGAGTGGATGGTATGTGAGGGGTTTCAGTTCATCCTGAAAGAGCAAGCCGAGGCTTTGGTTAGTCTTGGCGTTTGTTCACAGTTTAAGGTCGGTAAACGTAATATACCATTTGACAGTATTATGGGTGACAAAAAGTGTTTCTTTATGAAGTATCGTATTTTATTTTACAGACAGATGTATTGTGGAATTTCTGGAAGAGATACTTGCGGAACACCAGGCAAGCCTTCGTCAAAAAACCTATTAACACTGCAAAGTTGTCAGTGGTGCGTTCAAAAACGTTTTTGAGAATGAAAACGTTTCACAGATTGTGATGCAGCAATTCCACAATAAATAACTTTGTAAATATAGCACAGTAACGTACATTTGTACTTCCTCCAGGATCTGGGCTCTGAGAGTGAGACAGAGTCTGTGGCCCGGAGTGATCAGACAAATGATGAGGCTTCTTTAGAGGCACAAGAATTAAACACAGAAGGTAAAATGCTTCATTTGTCAGCTGGGTGTCTCATTTCAGGCACTGGTTTTGTTCGACAGCTAAATGTGTTTTTGTGGTACAGGCTGCCACAGTGATAAACCGCCATCGGCAGTTTCAGGCTCTGTGGATGCTTTGTTCTATATTAAGAAGAAAAGCCAAAGCCGCAATCTTATGACTATGCCACGGACTCTGGCCCTGTGCTATCTGGCTCTGCTGTGGGTTCGAGAGGCCATCACTCTGGCTGATTTACTGAGGTTTGGAGCACAAATGCTGTTTATTACATGATATTTATTGCCAGATCTGTTGAAACTTTTAAATCAGTTAAAACAATCAATTTTTAAAACATCAGTTCATCCAAACAGAAAATTTCAGCCATTTACTCACCCACATGAACCTGTAGTAAACCTGTATGTTTGGTGTCTATGATTTCTGTTTTTTTTTGCAGGCTGGTGTCAGAGAGACGTGTTCCTTACATTAATGTTCACGAGGATTTTCCAGAGCAGATGAAAGTATTTGGAACAGATGCCTTAATTTTTCAAGTGCAGGTGAGGAAGAAACAACCCATTTCTTTGGTCCTTTATCAAATCACCATGTTCTGAGACGGGCCTGTTGTGTTTCTGATAAGCGTGACTTCTGCTGGTCTTCTGCAGTCTATTCCTTCCTACTCGAAGGTCAGCACAGAAGCTGTTGATCTAGCTCGGGTCATGAAATTGCCTTCCTTCCCGGCTGTGTCTCAGGATTGCCTTCTCCACCCAAATCTACTCACAGTCCGATATCTGCTGGAGTTCAACCTGCCTGGTGGGTTTTCTCAAGGGTAGTGGAGAAACTGAGGCTTGTTTGATGTCAGACCAACATCTTCTGTTTCTCAGGATGTTCTATATGATCTGACTCACTTTCTCTGATCTTCTCAGATAGCCTTCATATCTGGGTCCACAAGGTTATAGATCAAGCTGCTATTGGAGATGACTTCTTCCTGACCTTTGACCCTGCCAGAAAGAATCCTAATCTCTTCTGCTATGATATTCAGGCAGTAGCTGTCATCATTGTCACCATGAAGCTGCTTTTTAAGTTGGATGATAAGGTGGAGTGGTACGTCTCTTCAAAGATAAACAGAAACACTAAATAAACAGAATTTAAGATGAACTGATAGCAATAGATAAATACAGTAGTACCGATAATACAGTAAAAATGTGATACCACGGCAGCCCTGCTTTGAACTACTGCAGTTTTAATCTCATGTTGCTTACATTTTATTCATTAATCTCTCAAGGACTTTACCTCAGAAAACAGCCAATGAGGAGAAGACGAAGAAGAAAGGTAATAGTTTAATAGACATCCTGTTACTGTAAAAGTATCAAACGGTAGTTTCTTACTTTGATGTACATTGTTTAATGTCTCACGGCATGCTGTTGTATGTTTTTAACAGTGTTCAGTTTAAGAAGGTGGTTTAATGTTATGCAGCCTGCCTTTGAGAAAGCCAGACAGAAAAAAGAACGATATGAAGCCCGGTAAGATGGTTTAAAGCCTCAGATGAGATCTTTGATTTTGTATATGAAGCATATATGAAGGCTTTGTGTATACATAGTGTTAAATTTACCGATTATCAAACTGCGTTATATTGTTACAATGTCTGTAATTTATGTAAAGAACAATGTTTACTGTCTTAGCTGCTATTCGTAACTTGCGCCTCTTTATCACCATCTCTGTTTAAAACATAAAATTGCAGAGTATTTGCAGAGTTTTTTCTTAATGTGGATAAGTGCAATTCCAAACAACTGATGTAAGAACAAGCCATAAAAGCTGCACCATCTCCAGTACCAGAACATGCGATATAGTAGCCGGATCGTCTTTGTGTTTACAGATGGACATTTCCCACAAAATCTGATCCGACACGTCAAATTATAAATCATTATTTTAAACTTACCTTGGCGAATCAAGGTAAGGTAAGGAGATTGTGTCGAACACTGATCTGTCACGTACTTGCTCGGTAACATTTTTAACTGAAAAATTTACCGATTGCAGCTTAACCGTGTCGCCTGGCTGACTTTTGCTGACTAATAATCATTCATTTCTCGGTCCAGGTAACATGGAGAGAATAAACATTGTTCATTTCTGTATTACAGACATTGTAACAATACAAAGTGGGTTGAAAATATTAATAATTAATAACTGGTGGACTATAATATAATTGTAAACCATGTCTAATATTTTGTGATCTGATCACTTGAACCACATAGCGTTCGTTTAACTATAACTAACTTCAACAGGTTACCATAGATACCATAAACACACTACAAAAAGACCACAGAACATCTTTGGGTTTCTAAAAATGGATGTTCTGTCCTTTCAGGCAACAGTGGAAGTCCAAAAAACCTCTCATTTCAGATATGAAAGGCGAGAAGGTGGCCCTCAAAAAGAGACGTAAGTAATTTCGGCTGGTCATGCACCCCTCATCAGTGTGTGGGGGGGGGGGTATTTCAGTATATCATCCGATGCTTTGAACTTTATCTCCAGGTGTGGCTGAACATTTGCAGCACTTATTTCAGAAGTTAACAGACTCCACTCCAGAACAACAGTCTTCCACCACAGCCTCTTACTCCAGCTTTCACTTCCGCTGGGGAAAAGAGGAGGGTTCCGACGGACCCAGTATGCACCGCCATCGGTTGGACTGTACCTTTAAGAAACGAGATGTCAGACGACTTACCAATCGAAAATACTGGCATCCAGACCTGAAGCCCTGCCCACCAGAGTGAGTCATCAGGCCGTTCGGAAAATCTGTTTGAGAATGGTTCTGTTTCCTGGAATTTCGTTTGGTGATGTTAATGACACAAAAGTGACAGTGCAGGTTTAATAAAAACTTGTTATATAAAGGACCAACTGAAAAACATTGATATGTGTTTTGTTACTGGAATCTTGCCATTTATTATTGTGTCTCAGGAAAACACAAGGTAATGTGTTGATATTTTTTTCTTGTTTAGTCGTTGTGGGGATCATTTTTCAGACGTCGAGCCCAGCTTGCCCAGGATGTATGTGTGGCTTCTAGATCTCTTCTCATTTCTGCTGGGTGTCAGTCAAGCACAAGTACACAAAGGGGTCCTCGTCGTAGAGCGGCGCTTTCTGAAAAGAAAATCCAAGTCTGAGACTGAAATGACATCACCCCCTCCAAAAAAAAAAATTAAAAATATGTAAATAGTTTTTTTTTTAAATAGTCTCACATACATTTGAGAGTAATTTTAACAATTCCAGTAAATTGCTTTTTGGCAATGGCATTGTCCGTGATTTGACATTTGTAAGGTTTAACATAATTGACATGAAGATGTGCTGTTAGTTGTTATACACAGATTGATGTCAATAAACTGTTTCTTTTGCATCATGGTTGGCATTCATATTTAAAGCTTTAAGATAAAACTGTTGTTTTTTCGACGTAAAAAAATAACTCAAGAACAAAAACACTTGTTGGTGATTTGTGTTTTTAATAAAATTTGGAAGGAGCAGCCGCTGTTTTCATTGTGCGTTTACATTGTGCAATAAAAATGACTTGAGCGTTTGTTGCAGGTACAAATATGAACCAATAGGGGGAGTAATCCACCTAACAATCAAGCTGCCATTGAATCCTTTGTACTCTAGTTCACGAAAAGATTCTTTTCAAAGTGTTTTGTATTATTTTTCCACCCGAAGTAGTTTGCAAACTGTTTCACAAAACACCGTTTCGGCTACATTAGGGGTTTGTTTTGGTTAGGAGGCCCTTTTTGTTTGTTCTTGCAGTTTTTTTTCTTAAAAGGGTGAAGGATCTCTTTAATGACAGAAAGTAATTAGTTTAAAAGTGGGCAGAAATAGTGATACACCAAGACTGCAGAAGTGCAGACCACCTCAGTAGCCTATAGTCCTAAAAAGTTAAGCACAGCAAAAACAAAGCAAAACTTTGTTTCTGTGTTATAATGGTCCTGCCAAACAGTTTGACCTTGTTGGCTTAAGTGGACATTGGCGGAAATTCAGCAGGGATGAGCCAGAAAACCAGCAGGGTAAGAAAGAGCAAGAGAGAAGGACAGAGAGCTTTTGTGGTATTATGGGTGTTTCTCTGGCACCGCTCCCTAGCCAAACCAGCTGACTGTGTGTTCATGTAAACACCATCCACATGCTTCTTGCAAGAAAAGCCCTTCCCACACGCCCATACACAAATGTATACAAACACTGACCGAAACGAGCCTTACTTTTAGGTAAACATTTCAGGGCAGGTTAACCCTTTACCCAGCATGCCTTTCAGGATTGTTTTCCCTCTCACACATAGAGGGCTGTCCCCAGAAGTTTCCTGGCGTGTTTTCTGTTTGTCTTGGGCTCTCAGATAGCACTGTTTTTAAGTCACGCCTCTAAGCTACACTTTACTGTGGTGTAAAATAGAAAAGACTGCATCTGCGGATTGAACTCTAAGCTTTTTTTAAAGTGATATCAACATAGGACCAACTGACCAATGGGGTGTCGACACACAGACAAGACCCAAAAAAGACAGTAAATATCCAATATTCAGTCTATTTTTTGTTTGAGAGTTAGAAATAGTATGTAAAGTGTTTTTCTGAAAGGGTTCCCAACTCTTTCCGAGTGATCCTATAAATTTGCATTGAACAGCGTATAAAAAACTAGAAAGGGGTGTGTGCCAGCTGCTTTCAGAGGAAGAATGATCACTTTCCTGTTCGTGTTTCAACGGAAACAAACATAATTTGAATACTAGGCTCTGACCTATATATTCAGTGCCCTGATATGCCCTTATAGTCTGTCTCTACTTTTTATCAATCACTGTTTTTATCAATCTCATTTCCAATGAGAAAATTCTCTAAATCTGAATGCAAAAAAGGGATAAGACTAATAAAGTATTTATTAATTTGACTTTTTTAATTCAATTGATAGATTATACTGTAGCATTTAAAATGTGTTCTTATAATGTTTTGTAATTTATTCTTTAATTTGTTATTGAAGTGAAACCGGTATTACTCATACATATTTGCTTGTACATGCCATATAAACAGGTCAGTGTCAATTTTCTAAGACCGTTTCATATTCAGACCTGTGTGAACAGCCGGAATACTGCAAATATTATGATTTTGTTTCCCACATCCTGCTTCATCCAGCCCTGTGAGTAACAGGGTGTGGAGACGGGCTGTTTGCTCTAACAGTCTAAACCCAAGTAACACTAGTTAGGCCTCTGAGAATTCATGTAACTTAGTTACTGAAAATGCAAAAGTGTTTGTTTGAGTACAGTACTTGTACACTTACAAAACCAAAGCAAAAACCTCTCTAATTTATTTAAATAATTTAAATAAGACACACATTTATTAAAAAAAATTGCTTTGTCCTTTTCTAACCATGTGGATGGGGAAGATTTAGGATCTATGTAACATGAAAAACATGTTGCATCTTAGTGGTTAAAAGTAAGCCCGTCCTTTTTTGGATGACCTACTTTTTGGAACCCCACCTATCTGAGCAAGTCATTCAGTTCAAATACACTAAAGCAACACATATTGGTACTCCCCTATTCAAAGTTCACTGTGTTTTTTCCCTCATCAGCCCAAAGCAGAGACCACATCTGTCACCCAGCCCTCCACACAGCCTGTGTGTTTGCACACCCTGATTGGCCTCTCTTTTTTTTACACACAAACACACACACACACACTGTCTTCCCCTGCCCACAGTCTAACCCCCCTACATGGCCTCACTACCCTCCCAAAGTTCCTGTTTGAGTTCAAATCACTCATACCCTCCATCAGAAAAAACTGCTAGATTGAAAGCACAAGCTAACTCTTGTTATGACTCTAAAATGATGATTTGCAAAACTATTTCCACTTACTCAGACATTTTGAAATACAAATATATTTATAAAAGTGCAGCATTGCTTTTGTGATGCTATGCTTGTGATTTTAATAATTGAGAAACAAAAGGATTTTTTACAAAGGTTTCAGTTATCCTTATATGCTTATATATATAAATATATTAACATTACTTTGTACAATACGCAGAACAAATATATGTGATAAATAATGTACTTTTCATTAGCTCTGGTATTAACTTAAATTAATAAATGGAAAATGTGTCAGTTACACCCTTTATGGTTTGTACAGGAAGTACAAAAAAACCCATTTGCCTTGTTTTAGTGTATGTGCAACATTTCTACATTCTGCTTTTTTTGTTCCATGAACACAGCAGCCGTGCTTTCTTGGTTCTTTAGCTTTAACAGTATGTCTCATTAATATAAGGTCCTCTTTTGTTCCTGTTAAATGTATTGAAGGATTGAGATAAAGCTAGAATATTTGACTATTAATGTCCAAAAGTGTACCATCTGATGATCAACATGATCAACAAACTGCATGATATAAACATGCAGTTTGTATTACCAGACAAAATGACCTCCTGTGTTCCTGTATATGATCAAATACAACATCATATTAATTGCCTTTGTTTCCATTCCCATTTTCACAAGGATTCTCCACTACACACTTCATTTTTGTGGAATAAAAAAAATACGTGCACATATAATTTCACAGAGGTGTGTATGTTCATTCTGTGTCCATTATGCAATACATCATACATTTATTTTAATCATTGTCAGCTATTTTTATGAATTTATTTTATACGTTTTCTTCATTATTATAAGAACGTTAATGAATGTTGAGAATTGAACAAGCAGCAAATGTCTGATTCGCATCGGGTATACAAATAACAGACAAAGAAACTGAATGTTCGGTGTCTTTTTCCACTGAATATCTGAAGAGGAGGGAGGGATTGATAAAGCCTTTTGTCTGCTCAGCCCTGCTATCCCAGACAGAGCGAGGAAATCACAGCCCTCCTGTAGGGACACACACAATAAGACATTTATTATTTCCATTAAAAGCTAACGAACGTTCGCATTCCTTCGCACTAATCTTTTTAGAGCAACAACGGCTAACGATCAGCACGCGTTGAGCATATTGTGGCTTAACATGAGAGAAACGTAAAGGTTAGTGTAGCTACAACAAAGGGACGCTGCATACTCATAGGCTCCGCCCTGAAATTCTTTAGCGAAAGCTGATCACTGAGGTTCTTGAGTTCATTTTAGTTCAGTGAAACCAGCGTAGGCACGTGATGTGATAGATGTCATGATTTCCGGACCACTACTGCGACAAAAGTGTCTTTGTGCATAGACGTACAATGGTAGAAATCATTGCTAAACTGGTGTCACAAAGAGCAATAACACACGCGTATTTATTATTTTGTTTAAGTGTATGCATTTCTGAAATACGATCAAAAATATTATTTCATAACTTAATTATTATTTTACCCGATATTGTTGTTGTGTTTTATTAATGGCATAGCTGGTATTATATAAATTGTGTTTCTTGCACAAGCAGCATCTTGTCATTTTACGATGTCCCCGTTTCCCCTTTGTGCAACAGTCGTGTGAGGTAACTAAACATTCACAAGACGACAGTCGTTAAACAGTAACAATAACACTAGCAATATAAACTCTTTATACAATGCAAAACAATAAAAGCACTAAGCACGCTTTATGTAAAATATGCACGACAGCGTTGCGGCAGATTTTCGCCGTTTTTCTTTATTACTGTTTTGTTTGCATATCATACAGGCGTTGGCTCGCGTACTTCCAGTGTGGACTCATTGTGCGTCGTCTGCGCATGCCAAGCGGTGCTAGCACAGTTATCCAGACGCGTGCGAGTATCTCACGATTCCGCTCGTTCGCCGCGCCGACCTTTCCCCCAGTTCTCGAGCACCGGGTTCACCGGGTTTACTCTGACACCGCTGACTCCTCCGTAACGCCCCCCAACAGCCACGCACCCCGTTTCCGCCAATCGCCGAGCGATCACGTACTGATCACGCGCTGCCTGCGTTCCCATTGGCTCGTTTCCGCTACACCTTTGTTTTTGATTGGTAACATGTTACCACCCGCCAGAGCGCTCTGAATTTTGTTTCTGTTTTTTTCTTCTGTTGTTTTTTTGCGCTTCTGATTCACTCAGCTGAGGTTGGACCTTGCTGTAAAAAAGTGGTTAGACTTACGTGCCCGGGGTTTGCTGATCGGTCGTATCACAGCTGTCTTCCCGCTGCTGACTTTTGGCGTTGCTTTCGAGAGATTTACGCATGCTGAATTTTGACTCCCGTCGCGTAAGTTCATTTAAACTGTCAAAGTGGTTTTAATAATTGCTACTGTTAAACATTGTGCGCGATGACCCACTAATGACGTCCGCTTTCTGGTGTTACACAGTTTATTTGCTCATAGCCCAAGGAGTTGACTTTAAATAAATCAGTGTTTAATTTGCAATTTACACTTTATAAAACAATCTTGGTCTTGCAAAGAGTCGTAGTAAGGTTAAAATAATCTTTAGTGAATAGTAAGTCATGATGAGCTGTTTGCCGCAATCGGTGTTGTGCATTTTGCGCTTTGGCGTTGAGCTGCAGAGGTGCTTCGGTTCAAACTGTTGTCACCATTTTTTGTAAGCGACCTTATTTGCCCCCTGTACGTACTCGGCGTTCTGGTAAAGGTTGATGGCGTCAATAATAAATACTAAAATAAAATTATATATTTGATTGGGTTTTAGCTGTGTCCAGTGATTTCAGAGTGCATAGTGCATTTATTGTTTAATAACAACGTTTTACACTTTATTATATTGGAGTTGCTGATCTATGCGGAGGGCTTTGTTATGACAAAAAGATGCCGTAATGAAATGTCTTGATGTGGTTAACTACAATTAATGATACTCTTTGCATGGCATACTCACATGGCGCTTCGGTTGGGTGCACGTCACTTTTAAATCTATATTTGGCGATGGGAGGTTCCCAGCAGCTCTCGGTTAACGCTGTGCGAGGGGCTGGGTGGGTGTAGTCGCCCAGCACTGGGGCCCGTTTCTCCGTTCATGAATGGCAGTAGCTATTTGCAGTTCACCACTCAGCAAATGCCTGGCCAACAGGCATCTATATAGCAATTTCACCACTTTTACCTTTTGTTATAAAACCGTACACATTTATAATAGCTTTTGATGTCACTTCAGACATAAATCATGTTGTTATGGTCATCTGGACTGTTTCAGCAGCTGGTTTATGACATTAACATTATATATGTGCTCTTTATCTTTGTGTATTCTTTAGGCCAGTCTTGTGGGCATCTGTGAGGTGATAATGGAGAGAAACCGGCATGACAGCGAGAAGTCCTGCTCTTCTACTCCAGAATACAATGACCTGGAGGCTGCAGAGGCTTTGGTATGCATGAGCTCCTGGGTGCAGAGGACACACAAGCCCCGCCCACTGACGCCCACCTCAGACTCTTGTGATTCTCTCCCCCTGCAGCCTGAAATCCTTGAGTCCCCTAAAGACCTGGTCTCCCTCTCTTCACTGGTAAGTGACCAAGAATAAAAAACAGTGTACTGAGTCTGAGCTATTTTGAGCTATTTTCATTGAGCTATTTAAGTTATATACATTGTTTTAGCACATAGTATTATTGCATGTAAATAAGTTAGCATTCTATATACATACATTAATCTATGGTGTACATTATTTTGAGACTTTGAGTTATAAATGCCAGGAAGAATCCAGCTCAATGCAAAACTCTTCTCTTCCATCAGTGCATGACCCCTCCTCATAGCCCGAGCTTTGCAGAAACGTCAGGCACAGCAGTTCTCAGTACCTCAGTGGCAGGCTCTGGTCTCAAACCAGTCCTGTCACAGTCCAGGCTATGCTCACCCTTGACCAACAGGGCAACATGTCATGTCAGCCTGCATCCCACTACTGCAGTCATGTTCAACACAGCTCCTCCGCAGACCACAGAGCAGCCCTCAATCCACAGAGCCACCAGTGTGATACGACACACAGCAGACAGTTCCGTGGATCACAACATTCCATTACTGACTGCAGGACAGGAGAAGCCATGTTCTCCAGAAATCCCTTTACAGCACGCAGAACCAAGTACTAACCCCACAGCCAATCTGCAACACTTCGAACCAGCAGAAACTGAGAGAACTGCCCCTTCCCCTGACTCCACAGTTCCTGTTATCCCCACATCACTGTCTGCCTCTCAGGCCATTCCACAGTCCCCCATCGCCAGCCCCCCAGTGCTCTGTCAGGTGTTTCCTGTTAATGGGCAGACTGGAATCATCTCTGCTTTTGTTCAGACTCCAGTTCAGATGCAGGCCTCTGGGTCAAAGCCCATCCTTCCACAGGGTGCCTCCCTGTCTCAGCCTCTTCTGGTGGGCTCACCTGTGGCCCAGGGCACTGTGATGTTTGTCGTACCCCAGTCCCAGGTATCTCAGGCCCCTACCTGTCAGCAGAGTGTGGTTACACTTGGGAACACCAAGCTCCTCCCCCTGGCTCCTGCTCCGGTCTACATGCCCTCGAGTCAGAGCGGCGGAGTGACACAGTCTGACTTCTCCCGCAGGCGGAACTATGTCTGCAACTTCCAAGGATGTAAGAAGACTTACTTTAAAAGTTCCCACCTGAAGGCTCATCTAAGAACCCATACAGGTTTGTATTTATCCGCCAGGATATTTAACAAAAAGTTCTGACGCAAGCAGCTTTCAGTTCTTTAATCGGTTGCACACATAAACATGTTTGCTATGATAAATAAGTGCGATAAGCAAGTGCGATAAGCTTGATTGTTGATGACATCATCTGTTCTTTGTTTCAGGTGAGAAACCCTTTAGTTGTCATTGGGAGGGTTGCGACAAAAAGTTTGCGCGCTCCGACGAGCTCTCCAGGCACCGTCGGACACACACGGGTGAAAAAAAGTTTGTCTGTCCCGTGTGCGACCGTCGGTTCATGCGAAGCGACCACCTGACCAAGCATGCCCGGCGTCACATGACAGCCAAAAGGTCCACGGCGTGGCCTAATGAAGTTCGCGACCTCAACAAAATGGCCACTTCCCAAACACCATCTTCCATGCCCCTTAGTGTACTTCTTCCTTCCTCAAACTAGGTTGAGACCACTCACCTCAGTCACCTCAGGACAATATCCCACTGTCCATTTTACAGGGGAACTACACGAAAACCAAGGCTGCTACACATCCATGTACATAAAACAAAGTGACATTGCACTGGATTTTTATTTTAATCATGGTTGTTTATACGGACTTCTTGTTTACTTTTATATAAGTTATGTCTCCCAATATGTATTTACTCCCTTTGCCAAAGTCTTTGCATCCGTTCATCTGTTCCTCATTCTTTACTCTTGTATATTTGTATATAAATATCACTATCTATCTATATGAATGTAATGTGTATCCGAACTTGCATTTATTGTTGATATATGAATAAATGTTATTGATGTTACTTCTGTTAATTGGACAGTATTCCTGTATGCGAACTACCTGCAATATTCCATAATATTTAATAATAAACATTTGTAGTAAGAATATGTTATTTGTTTCTTTCTTTGTTACTTTAAATGTTTTTTATTAGACTAAACATGAATGCTTAAATATTTGTGTGTATTATATGGACACCAAATAATAAATGATACTTTTTTAGGTATTTTAAATACTTCACGTTGCTAAGAAGTCTTTCAAATGCACTTGGGAACGTTTTAGAATGTACTTCTGAAATAATAATAAACAGATATATCACACAATATAAACACATCTATTAAATGTGACAAGCGTTAAAGAACGTGTTTAACGTAGATAAGAAAAACAGACAATGGGATCATTACACAACCATGTACTGATATGACGACACAGTTACACAACACTAGCTCGACATCAATTCTCAACGTTGTCACCCCATAGCACACGGTAACACCATTCCTCCAATCACATGGCGCATTTGTGGAGGGTTTAGGGGGCGCGACCAATCAGAGAGGACGTCGAGTTATAAATATGGTAACAGGAGCCTGATTGACAAGTGTTGGTCTCCGCCCAATTGCCTTACTGACCGATATTTTTAAAAACGGAAGAAGAAACAGACAAACAAAATCCAAAATTACTGTTGACTAACATTGAGAATCGAAAAAACACTTTTCTCTGTTCTAACGGTGAATACCTAAATCGAATTAAAATCAAATTGGGAATCGAAGAAAACTTTAAAAATTGGACAAAGGCCCAGTAGGAACTACTACATCTACTACATTTTGATCATTAAAAACGACAATTTAAAACAAATAGAGATCGGATCAGAATGAACTTTAATTTCATACGAGTCAAATTGATTTTAAAATAAAAACTAAATTAAATAAAAACAAATTAACCTTTGTTACGACACCATATTTGTGAAGCAACACTTAAAAGCTTCCAACTTGCCTGCTTGCCAACACATTTTCCTCTCAGGTTCACCTGGTGCCATCATTTGTCATATATGCTAAAAATCGTTATTTATCTTCAACTGTTTGCCACTGCTGAGGATTGTCCACAAGCGCAAGGTTTAACACTATTAAAACGCGCCCCCTGCTGTATTATCATTCACATTTCAGGCAGTTTTTTCTGTTTTTTTAGTTTTTCTTTCAAGGCTGATATTACTACTGCATTTGGCGATTCCATATTAAATATTAATTTGCGGTATTTTGTGCTTGTTTTTTTTCTCTGTTATACTTTGCATAATCAATTACGAACATCTAATTAAATAAACAGTAATATGTGAATAAAGAAAAACCAAGACGATGACTACGAAGTTAATTAAATGTACTTATAGTGCTTATTTTCTTGTACAAATATATAGTTTGTTTACTAGAATGTAGCAAATGCAAACTATATCTGTATACCAACATTTCACTTATAAGTATGTTGTCCTCCTGCCACTAGATAGCGGTATACGTTACAGATACACTACTTTCTCCTCTACACTGTGACCTCTTGAGCGCTTGTATTGTTTCTTGTCCCGCGTCCTGCAAATGTTGTTTACCAAAAAAAGCAAGTCATTTAAAAGTATTTTTACCCGATCTATAGCGTTTTTTAACAGAATTTAAGTAATTGTTTTTAATGCTGGTTTTAAAATAATTAGGCTCGTAGCAAGTCGTGTTTGACTCGGATGAGCAATTGGCTTCACAGCTGATCTTTGTTGTGGTTAAACATAGTCAATAAATATGCATATGCTTAGATTCTTTCTCTATAAACACTTAAGTCCGTTTTATATTAATGAACGACGCCCACCTTGATCTAAATGCTCGTGGACAAGAGAAACAAGAACGACACAAAACATTTGGCGCCTAGTCAAAAGGATGGTTTTATGAAGGTAGTAATTTCAAAGATGGCATGGTGTGAGTTTTGTTCATCATTATAAAGTAATATTTCGGTTGCTCTGAGTTACAGTAGGGGTTGACTTTTTTTAGTTGTTTACTGAAATCTGGCGCGAAGTTATTGCTTCCTGTTACTTGTATTTCGCTGTAAAAAGGCAAAGCTTAGACGTGTGACCGCATTACTTTAAAATAACAAAAATAAATAATAAGTAAATGCTTATTCCAAACTGCAGTGAGGATATTCTTTTACATTTCCTCTCTTTTGCATCAATGTTTTGCTTGCTTTATTGCATTATCTGTTTGTGAGCAACGGTATGTTGTTTTCACATGCGGCAGTGCATCAAATGCGTCACATTGTTTCTTTTAAACTTATTCAATTTCGAGTATAAATAAGATCGTAAATTTATATTGTGAAGGTCAGTCTCATAGTAAGTTAATGTACGGTCGTGTATGCTGTTAACATGCAGTGATGTTGTACAATTTATTGCAAACTATTAACAATAAGCTGTTTTGTGTCGTATTCGCGCCTTTTAAATAATTCGTATAAAGAAACTTGGGTTTTGTGTACAATTTAACAACCCCCACAACACGTTTAAATTTCCCGCGATCTGTGAGTGTGTAGGTTTACATGACGACTTCTTGCATTCTGATTGGTTCAGCTGACAGAAGAGTTAAAAGGACAAAACAAAGCGGAAAGCTTGTCTTCGTTCCTATTGGCTGAGATTGGGCGCCAAGAATTGAATATAAGAGAGATCCCGGCATTCATACTTCGTTTTCTTCGCTTCAGCTGGACTGTGTATTTTCAGGCTCATGCAGTTTATTTATTTGTAGTTTATAGTACTTATATATTTTTTAAACTTCGTCGTTAGGACTAAAACGCTGTATTTTCGCCTATTTTATCGAGCACTCTACAATTCACAATGTTGTCAACTCGCTCTCCACTGAAAACCAAGAATGAAAACGTTGTTTCTTCAAAAATGAGTAATATGTCCTTGGTGGACAAGGAAAACACGGTAAGTGGATTCTTTAAGGCTCATCAGATAAAACATTAGTACGTGAGACCGTTTCATAAGCGTGTGCTGAGGTACGTAACTAAATTTAGCCATACTTAGTACTGGTTATTTTGACTACAACGAATGTAAAATTTGAACTATTAAGAGATCCAGAGCTTGATCTGTATTTACATATATTAATGTGATTCTTTTGTCTTTAGCCTCCCAGTCTAAGCTCCACCAGAGTCTTGGCGTCCAAAACCGCGCGCAAAATCTTCGATGATTCACAGGTATGTTCAACTGAACTGTATATCTGCATGAAACCTCATTAATATTAACTCTGTATGTCACTTTTCTTTGTAGATCGCTAGTTATTTATCGAGTTATGTCTTAAATTATATGTATTTGGCGGATTCAAAGCGCGCCAAGTGTGGCTGCTCCGGTCTCCCCATCTAAGCTATTGTTTATTTCATAGGAATTTTTACAATCGCATAGGACGTTTTAAACATATCGTTCTGTCGTTTCAATATGTGTCAGTGTTTGTTTGTGGCGGGACAAAAGATTTTAGACGTTTTGATTTATTAGCATATTGATTTGGCGGGTCGGTAGCTCGAGTCCATTAATGGTTTACTAAACCATAGCATAACGACTTAACTCTAAGTTAAGTCGTGGCCAACCCTATTTGGCATGATCATTTAAATAAACAATGACTAAGTTAGATTTGAAGTTAATCTTAGTTTTGCTGTAATTTATGAAAAAGGGAGGAGCAGCTATTGTTTGCCTTTTCTTTGCTCCACAACTAAATTAGCACAGATAAGTGTAATACTACTATGCTAAATAAATCCGCTATTTACACGTGACATCCTATAGCAGGTTGACATTGAAGGAAAAACTTAATGTAATATTTTATATTGATTAAAGCTCAGATCATCCTGTCACGCATGCAACATGGTTTTGTGCCCGTTAGCTGATTTTACTAGTTAGCTAGTTTAGCTTTTTTTTAGCTATTTTTAAAGTGTTAACTTCTGTTTAAGGAACAGACACAAGCCAGGAAAGCAAGTGTGGCAGAGGAGCCCCTTTTGAAGGAGAACCCCCACCGCTTTGTAATTTTCCCAATCCAGTACCATGACATCTGGCAGATGTACAAGAAGGCAGAGGCATCTTTTTGGACAGCAGAGGAGGTATACTACAAATTGATCTAAAAATGATTCAGGCTTTGGGCTAAACTCTATAGCGTCAAATGCAACGTTAAAGCTGCTTGATATCTTTCAGTGGTTTGAGTTGCAGTGTGATTCAGTGGCTTGTTTTTGTCCAAGGTCGACCTATCCAAAGATCTTCAGCACTGGGATTCTTTGAAAGATGAGGAGAGATACTTCATCTCACATGTTTTGGCTTTCTTTGCGGCGAGTGACGGCATTGTCAATGAGAACTTGGTGAGTTCAGAGGCAAATGTTTGCAGACCTATTCACAAACGTCTGTTAAAGTCACTGTGTTCTAATTGCACATCTTCTGTTCTGCTCTAGGTGGAGCGCTTTACTCAGGAAGTCCAAGTGACAGAAGCCCGTTGCTTCTATGGTTTCCAGATTGCAATGGAAAACATCCACTCTGAAATGTACAGTCTGTTGATTGACACCTACATTAAAGATCCCAAAGAGAGGTGAGATATTTGACTCGTTTTGTGTTCTTTTGGGGGGCGATGATGAGTGGCGCAGGGGTACGTACCTCAGCTGATAATGGGAGCTGAGTGTTGACTGTTCCGAGATCAGTGGGCATGTGGTTTGCTGATCGTAGGGCATCAACACGAAATAGTCGCCTCGACTGAGCCCTGTTAATCTAATTGTTGCTTTTTGGTTATCTGGACACTGACTGAATACTAAAATGGTGTTTTTTGTTCCTGTAGAGAGTTTCTTTTCAATGCCATTGAGACATTGCCTTGTGTCAAGAAGAAGGCTGATTGGGCACTTAACTGGATTGGTAACAAAAACGCACAATACGGTAAGTTTTTACTTGCTGTTTAAATTTTAAGGTGGAGATTTGGGGCAAGATAATAAAAAATAAACTTGTGGTGTTTACAGGGGAGAGAGTGGTGGCTTTCGCTGCTGTGGAAGGAATCTTCTTTTCTGGTTCATTTGCTGCCATTTTCTGGTTAAAGAAGAGAGGACTCATGCCCGGTCTCACCTTCTCCAATGAACTTATCAGCAGAGACGAGGTAGCCATTTTAAAATTTGTCCGCACACTGATGTTAAATGCTCTCCAGAATGTAGTACAAAACTCAGGTGTGGTTTTAATGTTTGTTCTCATTGCTCCACAGGGTCTTCACTGTGACTTTGCCTGCCTCATGTTCAAGCACTTGGTCAATAAACCCTCAGAAGCAACTGTAAAGAAAATCGTCACAAATGCTGTTGAGATCGAACAGGTTTGTGTGCTTGCCAGATAATGTGAGAGATAGCAAATGTATTAAACTTGAGATGAGGGGTGATAGTTTCCTGTGGTAACTACTGTAAATATCTTTAAATGATGTGGCTTCTAATTAAATGTTTTTTTTTTTTTAGGAGTTCCTGACTGAGTCTCTACCAGTAAAGCTGATTGGCATGAACTGTGACCTGATGAAACAGTATATTGAATTTGTGGCTGACAGACTATTGCTGGAGCTGGGATTCAGCAAGGTAGAGTTTTATTGGGCACTGTTTATTAGCATAAGTAGGTAACGTTACTATACCACCAGGTTGTTGTTCACTTACAATGATGCATATGAAACCGTCAGCTGTGATGCTTTGAGAATTTTGATACGAGTTAAAGTGTCTGACCACGAGAGCTGTACCATGTCCAGCTTTACTGTTAATGTGATGTTTGTGTTTAACCTAATAAATAATGGTTTTGTAGGTCTACAAAGTGGAGAACCCCTTTGACTTTATGGAGAACATTTCTTTGGAGGGCAAGACAAACTTCTTTGAGAAGCGAGTGGGAGAGTATCAGAGGATGGGAGTCATGTCCGGACCTACAGACAACACTTTCAGACTGGATGCTGATTTTTAAAACACTATCAGTGACTGAATGGACACTTTATGAACTATTAGACGCCCACACTGTGTGAGGGGTTCACTTTTTGCATGTCTGCATTTCTACAGTATTCAGACTGGACCACAAATCACCTTTTTAGTTTGCAATTCCCCTCTTTTTGTTTTTAATATATTGAAGCAACTTTTTATTTTTGGTTTTAATTCAATGTACAAAATAAACTGACCTTATTGCTACATCTGTGTACTAAGTCATTTTTAGATCTGTGAGGTATGCTCTTGATGCAGGGTACTGCTAAGGCCTACCATGAGTTGTAATTCAAGTTAGCAAGGTATGGTTCTGAAAGACACAACTGACTACAGCTTTTATTTTTCAAATTAGTCTTCTTTCTAATGTTAAGGCATAAAACAGGTTAATGTTTATACTAGCCTTTGGTTTTTAATAGGTACAATGGATGATCAATGTAATCTATCAGATTTCTTCATAATTTTAGGTGTTCGTTACAATGACATTAACCTGAATGGCAATCTGTTACAACAGATCACGTTGCACAAATCTTTTCTCTTAAGCTGTTTATGGTTTCTCTGATCATGAATTCATGTTCATGTAAAGCAAAGCTATACTGAAGTGTATTTTACATGCCGTTACTCCTTTAGTACAATGATTGGGTTGCATAGTTTTCTCAATACACATCTGTAATAAAGAACAACATTGCTGACATGGAAACTTCTAATACACTCAATATATTTATAGTGCTCATTATCTAGGGCATTCCTGGTATGGACTGGGTGACTGACCATCTAAGTGCTTTTAGGACACTGAAACGCTTTCTGCAGGGGACAGTGTGAACTGGTACACTTCAGTAGGAGAGTTTATATGCACGGAACGGTTGAAAAGTTAGTGCTTCCGTTTGTAAATCCTGGTGTCTTTTATTTTGGATTCTGAACCAGTCTTTCTGAGTTTCTGTTCTGGTAATCCGTACTGCTAAAACAGTGATAGGCTTAAATGATGAAATCCCATCAAAGCCATTATGATCGGTGTATTAACGGTGAGTCTAGGACATGTACGTTAGTGTGAGAATCATGTATGTGGGTGTTTGTGATTAACATGCCTATCAGTGGCCCATCATTCTAAATAGTTTTGTTGACAACAGCTGTTTTAGGCCACACATCAACATGCAATGAATCTTGTTAGTATACATTGTAGTGTAGTGACTGTGGTATACAGCTTGGCTAATGACACACAAACTAATATACCAAACAGTGCTTATTTTAACTGTCCTTCATCATTTGTGAGACAGACAGGGTGACATTTGTTCTGAAAATAGCTGAAGATATCTACTCCTCTTTATTCTACTATTATATTGTTTAATATTATTTGCTATTTGCAGTGAATTTAACCTATAAATGGTGTATTTTAGACATGCTAATTTACTAAAGGGCCTACAGAGACACTATAGCAACCATTAGAACAGTTTTAGAAGCAGATAAGTGGCTCTGCATGACATGGCTTATGTAGGGTCACGTCAGTAACAGGTTGATAAACAAACCATTGTTCCTGATGCTATGAATGTTAAAAAGCATTTGGGGCTAACAGTTGCCACCCCGAGTGGGGGTCTTTTGGTAAGAGCAGCTGTCTGAAACAGGCAAATCCTGTGTCTCCCGCATGCCCATTTAAGGAAAGAGGGCCCTCTTAATGTGCTTGTGTTCATTTCCTTCTTTGTCTGGCCCTTACTGTAGACCACCGGGCTTCTGACACAAAACCGTTTCATAAACGCTAATAGATCACAAACCGTAAATATGACCAGAGTAGAAATACAACTCTTAACAATAGCTGTGACAATAGTGTGAACCCAAATTCCATCTACATTCTGAAGCAAAGATCCCTTCCTGGAACTAACACTTTGAACACACATTCACAGTATAATACATTAGAATTGTTGTTACAAGTATCTAAATTGCTAAGCAAACAATTAGCAATTAGCTCATTTTAAGCACCGCTTTCTAGACAGCATCATCATAGTTATAATAAGATGCTAGTGCCGCCACAGTCCACGAGAGTTAAAGGGAATCCTACAGGATTGTGTTCTGTGGACATCAAAATTCCTAATAATAGCACATCTAACTGTCCTGCTTCACCAGCATGCTGCTGAAAATTGCTAACACATAATCCAGCTTTGGCACGGCCGGCTAATAAAGAAATCTCAGAAATTTGAAACAAAATGAGATAAAAGGTTCGAAAATATGATCACACTGATATCACGGTCTTTTCCAGTCAACTTAAGCTTTGAGGATCACAAATAGAACATTATCTCCCAGAACATGTTCTCCCAGCGGGTAAAACACAGGACACTAAAGCAGGAGGCAGTTTCACCTTCAGTGGGTCTGCTCCATTCTGATTCATTTGCTCTATTCTGATTCATTTGCTCTATTCTGATTCATTTGCTCTATTCTGATTCATTTGCTCCAAACAAATTCATTGATATGGAGGAAATACATGTTTAATATACTTTATACACCCTTTCAACCTAAAGTGTATAGCATAGCATCACACTAATAATGTTCTCAAAACCAAACACATCACCGCATGCCCCCTTATAGTAGAGGATATTTAGAAGAAAATATTATAGTGTTGAGTGAAAGAGATAAAGAGGGAGAAGGTGACAAATAAGGAGTTGGAGCCAAGCCGCCAGCACTGATGTGCAGC
This sequence comes from Botia almorhae, assembly GCA_036877575.1. Lineage (NCBI taxonomy): Eukaryota > Metazoa > Chordata > Actinopteri > Cypriniformes > Botiidae > Botia > Botia almorhae. The sequence continues at coordinate 17,141 of JAZGTJ010002842.1, read as the reverse complement.
CAGTAGCACCTGTCACTCACCATGACCCTAAAAGGAAAGAAATGAGCCAATCAGGGAACAGCAGTCCTGGACAGCAGTTGCAGAGCAGGGACATGGGCCCCCCCTCACTCCCTTTCTAACAACCCCACACCTCTCAGCTGTTTGGCATACTTTGAGCCCATAACATACCAGGCCATCTGACAAAGGTGCCATTACTCAGGTCTGTCCCTGAATCTGATCCTACACATTCATGTCCATCTATCTTCCGACTTCTTGTGTATTTAAGAGGACTGAATACTGTATTGTGATCTTTCACACATACCGGCATATAGTTCAGTAGTCATGAAGTTCTTCAGAAACATTTCTCTTGGTGTTGCCAAATCCGAGTCATATCTAAAGCCAAAAATGTAACATGTAACATTTAAATGCATTATTAGTACAGTTTGGTGTATGTAATGTGTAGGCAATCACAAACTCCCTATTCTGCATGTCTCCTTTTTGCATAACATCAATTGCACAACATCCGTGTTAAGGTGTGAGAACGACATGATTTAATAGTGGAGGGGTTAACATAACATTTACTCTAGCAGCATCCATAGAAAACAACGTTGTTTTTTATTATGGAATCATATTCACTTCATATTCAAATTCACTCTGTTCATCTATTTTGTGCCCTTTACACACGTAGTGATGAGAGCAGGACAAAAAAGTCTTATAATATATTTAAGAAATGGAAATTGATTAAATAATTGGACTTAAGTAGGACATAATATATATAATAATAGGATATCATTTGGCCTGCCACCCAGCAAGAAGTTCAGAACAATGGCACCACTGTTCTGCTGTTTATTTTTGCACCACAGAGGAACTGTCACCTCCATAGAGAAACATCTGTCCATTTTAGTAATTACTTACTATGGGTCATTTTCTAGCAGCTCTTATTTGGTGTTGTGTGCATGCCTGAGCCCGCCCCTGACCCTAGCACCCTCCCCCCCCCCACACACACAACCCAGACCCCTACTATATTTAAGGGGCATCCCTCTCCTATGCCCTTCATCCCAGCAGAAACTCCAGTCTTGTGCTACAACTTGGTGAGTGTTTGCTACTACCTTTATTTCTATGGACTGTTGTAGGGAAGAGTGAGATTTGAGGATACATCACATTACTTCTTACATGAGAAGGAACATTCATCTGGAATTCAAGATTGGGCTTAGAAGGATAACTAGCCACCTTTACATTTAGTCCTGCTGCTTCCTTGTGAACTGATTGTATTTGGGATTGTAGCTGGTGAAATGTATGGCTGCTCATATAGGCAAATATAACAGAAAACGTTCTCAGAACGTTCCCTAAAAGTTATCTCAAAGTGATCGAAGACGTTCTTGCAGTAATGCTAGTAGAACATTTAGATTTTTTATATATATGTCAAAACATTATTTTTTAAGTTATTAGTGGAACGCTTTAAAAACATTAAAGAATTACTGACATTTAAGCCGACATTTTGAATGTTTCTACAACTTTTTTTTATGTTTTTGTTACTTAATTGAAATGTTACAGAAACATTCACAACTTAAAATTGTTAGCTGGGAAAGTTAAAACAGGGTAAATTAAGGAGGTAAAGAGGAAAAAGACTGAGCAGGTAACTAGCTGGAACTGACTGACAGCTCTGAAGTGTTTGATGTTTCTTGGATTAGAATCAATGTCCAGGTTTTAATGGGATCATGCGAGAAGCACTAGTTATAAAAGCCATCAACAGATGTAATGAAGTGGCACATGTTGTCAGCCGATGCCGGACAGTTTTGTAGACAGCTGAGGAGACGAACTCCTGCTGTCATTTGTCATCAGGCAACTGTGAAATAGCTGCAGATAAGACACTCATCAGCGGGCTTCCATGTGGAATGACAAGAGCTGATACTTAAAATAGTTTGAAGGGAATCTGCTGTGTCCCTTTTGGTCTTATCTAATGCTGCCTTTGTTACTATCAGCCCTTGACCAGAGAAATACTGCTGAGTTTCATATGAAAGTTGAAATACATTGTACTTTGTGTGCTAATACTATTTTTTTAAAAACAAGATTTTTAGTGTAGTGCCTTCAGGTTAAAGGAAAATGTTTTAAAAGCATATATATTGTTAAATGTATTAAAATAATTGTGTACGTGTGTCTATTAGTACATTGAAATGAATTATAAGGTCAAATTCAACTGTACAGTAATACACTGTCCTAACACACGTTTGTCTTCCTGTAGGACCATCCTACACCAGACCAATCATGTGTGACGATGATGAGACTACCGCCCTCGTGTGCGACAATGGTTCCGGTTTGGTCAAGGCTGGATTCGCCGGTGATGATGCACCACGTGCTGTCTTTCCCTCTATTGTTGGCCGACCCCGTCACCAGGTGGACCAAAAGTTTTCACATATTGAACAACTGTGTCAAAATTAAAATGTTTGCAACAGTTTGCAAACGCAAAAAAAAATCAATTGTTATGCAACTGTATGTGTATAGAATATTATTATTCAATGTATTAAAGGCTGCATATATAACTTAGCATATATAATAGGAGCACATTCTAAATTTTGATGCACCTCTTTTTCTCACAGGGTGTGATGGTTGGTATGGGTCAGAAGGACAGCTACGTCGGAGATGAGGCTCAGAGCAAGAGAGGTATCCTCACTCTGAAGTACCCCATCGAGCATGGCATCATCACCAACTGGGATGACATGGAGAAGGTACCGATCAAAGCATTACAAACATACATGGATACGTACTGTAAATGATATCCCACAATAATTATTCAAAAGTTAATGATAATACATTTTATACTTATTAATTACATCCTACAGTCTGGTCAATCACACAAGGATTTCCACCCTGCATTGTCCATCTTTTAAGTATATTTCATTGTTTTTAGATCTGGCACCACACTTTCTACAATGAGCTGCGAGTGGCCCCTGAGGAGCACCCCACTCTGCTCACTGAGGCCCCTCTGAACCCCAAGGCCAACAGGGAGAAGATGACACAGGTGAGCTCACAACACCTGCTCGGTTCTTGTGAAGGTTTTCTTTAACTGGTACTGAAACAGACTGTGTTTCTTCTTGTCACAGATCATGTTTGAGACCTTCAACGTCCCCGCCATGTATGTTGCCATTCAAGCTGTGCTGTCCCTGTACGCCTCTGGCCGTACCACTGGTCAGTCAAATACAAAGTATATAGGCATTCATTTCTCTGTACTTGTGCATGAGCAATATTTAATGGCAGTCTATGTGTTATAGGTATTGTGCTTGATTCTGGTGATGGTGTGACCCACAACGTCCCAATCTACGAGGGTTACGCTCTTCCTCACGCCATCATGCGTTTGGATCTGGCCGGTCGTGACCTGACTGACTACCTGATGAAGATCTTGACTGAGCGTGGTTACTCCTTCGTGACCACAGGTGGGCGCTCGACTAACAGACATACTGCAGGATTGTGATGTGTTCTTTGTCTACTAAGGATGCTAATGAGGCCTTTCTCAGAAATAACAAACTTTTCTGAGCTACTTTTTTATAAATGACTTTTAACCGACTGAGTCCCAAGCTAATTTGAATTCGACAAATGAACGTTTTCCACCAAGTCTGACAGATATTTTCTGGCCTAATTTTTCAAATAACATTCATATATTTTTAGGAGTGACATAACTATCCAAAAACTCTTTAGGTCATTGTATGTTTTCAATGCATGTGCTAGATATATATTTACATTTACGTATTTGGCAGACGCTTTTATCCAAAGCGACTTACAGTGCAATAAAGCTTTCAGGATTAAATTTATAATAGATGATCTTTCTCTTCTATAGCGGAGCGTGAGATCGTGCGTGACATTAAAGAGAAGCTGTGCTACGTGGCTCTGGACTTTGAGAACGAGATGGCCACTGCTGCTTCTTCCTCCTCTCTGGAGAAATCCTATGAGTTGCCCGATGGCCAGGTCATCACCATTGGCAACGAGCGTTTCCGTTGCCCTGAGACCCTCTTCCAGCCCTCTTTCATTGGTATGTTTTTGTTTGTGCCACAAAACATGTATTTTATCCCAGCTCACATAGTCTTTGCAAAGCAACACGTGGCCCTTGTGTTGCTGTCCCCACATTACATTCATTACAGAGTGATCCCTTGAGCTGTGTAAATATTTAATACGCAAATGCTGTAAGTCAACAACTGTAAGTCGATCATTTATGTGACTTTGTTACCCATCAGGCATGGAATCTGCCGGTATCCATGAGACCGCCTACAACAGCATCATGAAGTGTGACATTGACATCCGCAAGGATCTGTATGCCAACAATGTTCTGTCTGGTGGTACCACCATGTACCCTGGTATTGCTGACCGTATGCAAAAGGAAATCACTGCTCTCGCCCCCAGCACAATGAAAATTAAGGTAAATGTCAAAACCCACCAAACAAGCACTTGTTTATGTTACATTTACGATTCTGCAGTCTAACTAAACTCATGTTCCCATGTTCGCTCTCTAGATCATTGCTCCCCCTGAGCGTAAGTACTCTGTCTGGATCGGCGGTTCCATCCTGGCCTCCCTGTCCACCTTCCAGCAGATGTGGATCAGCAAGCAGGAGTACGATGAGGCAGGTCCCTCCATTGTTCACAGGAAGTGCTTCTAAATCCAACGCTCTCTCTTCAATCCAACTACCCCTCTGTCTGAATTTGTACTGTGCCTTTTACTGTATATACATGTACCGTTGTAATAAAAGTTGTGACGTACTCTCATTATGTTTTGTCTTTGAGTATTTGGTGCATGAAGACAGATATACAGAGACACTGCTGAGGGTAAACAGTATGACAACTTGCCACTATGTTTAGTCATTTCACACAGGTGCTATTTGTGGATTAATGATGTCTGAAAAATTATTATTAAAACGTTAAACAATTCACAAAGGTTTATGATAGGAATCCTGGTCTTCCCTATTTACAGTTAACCCATACACAGGCTTATAGTGCACAATATATTACTGTTAAATTAAAACTACACAATACAGGACCTGTTCGTGAGAACAGCCTACGACAGAAATTATGATAAATTATAAATCAGGCTATTGTATATTGAGAGGGTCATTATTGAGTTGGACACCCTTTATAATAAGGTGCCATTGATTAACACTAGAACAATATATTTTTACATCCTGAATTAATTCTTGTCAGCATTAGTGCAAATGCAATTTCTCATTGTTTATTTGAGTTAGTTCACTGTGCATTTATATTGTGAACAGATACAACGTTTGATTTTAAAAATGTATTAGTACATGTTAAATTAGCATGGATTAATTAATGCTGTATAAGTATTGTTAGTTCATGTTAACTAAGGTAGTTAAGTAATATTAACAAATGTTCTTATGGTATTATCATGTGTTTTGATTCGATTACACCGAGAGACGCATAACACGAACAACACAGTTGTTCGCAGTATTACTTATGTAATGAGGTCACAGGTGTGTTCATAGAGTCATTTAGCCGATCAACCAATCACAATTAACGACAGGCGTTGTGCCAAAATCCGACCGCCTGACCTATCCGTTCTATTGTATTGTATTTGTTGAAAAATAGACCTAAATATTTTGTGTACTAAGAAATATAAGCGCTTTACTTAATAGAAAATACCCAAGATTTGTTTAACCAGTTGTGCCTACGTAAGCCAATGGTAATTTGTAGAGGTAGATGCTTCGGCTGCTTGGCAACAGAGCAAATGATGTGTGGACGAGGACGGCATCTCTGCTGAGTCGACAACCTCTCTTTCAATCTGTATTACATGGTAAGCTATTTATTTTTCTGTTTTATACTAAAATAGCTAATATTTTGTATACGTTTATATACAGTAACACGCGCTTTTATTGTGGTTTTAATGCGAATACGAACGTATATTTTTAATGTGCGCAGTTCAAATACGGCCTGTTTACTTGTGACGTACACAAAGAGCGATGCGTTTTCTTTGATCAGTTATGCTGTATAATCTTTAAATGATACATCACGCTGCATAAAAACACCAATTTAATTAAATTATGCATAAAAAATAACGTATGGCATTTCTTTATCTGCCATTAGTTATAGACTACACCTAAACCAGCAGCACCTTTATTTACACACTTTTATTTAATCGCTGGTGTAGTAAAACGTCAATGATGGATTCGGCTCCGAAAATGACACGCACGGCTCTTTTGAGTGTCATGATAAGCGTGATGGCCGTCGTTTCTGGCCGCAGTCCACGCACGGCGGATCAGGTCTCGGAGGCTGATATCCAGCGCCTGCTTCACGGTGTGATGGAGCAATTGGGTATCGCTCGGCCCAGGGTCGAGTATCCTGCGCACCAGGCCACCAACATAGTGGGTCCTCTAAGCATCCAAGGTAAGAGACTTTGTGTTAAACGTAAATAATTACCTGTATAATAATTAATAATAATAAAGACGGCCTGTAAGAAACTTGAATTAAATATTGTCGTATAAAAAGACTTAAATGTTTTGCGTATGATAAACGGCAATAGATTATTACAGAGCAAAGACACAGAGCCGCACTTGGCCCTGCGAGAGATGTACTGTGGGTTTCATAAACAAATCATTTGCTTTACATGACCGAATATAATAATAATTATTATTATTTTAAATTTAATAATAGTTTTTCATTTACATTTGTAGGCGTCTAAATGCATCTGTTATTGATACAAAAAAGTGAAAAATCCGCTTAACCCTATGTTTCTCTCCTAACGTAGTTTAATAGCTATTATATATAATACTTCACATTTTGTGGGCGCCTGTATGTTTATTATTGTATGTTCTGTCCACCAGGTGGTGCCCACGAGGGACTCCAGCATCTCGGACCCTATGGGAACATCCCAAACATCGTTGCTGAGTTAACTGGAGACAATGTTCCCAAAGACTTTAGTGAGGACCATGGCTACCCTGACCCTCCCAATCCTTGCCCCCTGGGAAAGACTGGTAAGCTTTTCAAAGTGCAACTGTCTATAAGTATACATAAATATACAGTGCTACCACTTATTCTGATCAGCAATCAAATAAAAACTAAGAACACATTTCTGAGTCAGGAAAGTATTTTAATACACATAGATTGAAGAAGTTTACTATGACGACTACACAGCTGCAAAAACTAAACGTACGACGTGAACATTCAGAGAGTAAAGAATGGAGGTCCATCATACGCTGTTTAAAACGGTGATATTTTTACAGCTGTTGATGGATGTTTAGACAACACTCCAGACACTGCAGAGTTCAGCCGGGAGTTCCAGAAACATCAGCACCTCTTTGATCCAGAGCATGACTTCCCTGCGCTAGCAAAATGGGTGAGTTTACACCCGGCACCCTAAAACAGACTGGGACTCCCTCCATTAGATAATACAAATAAACCCTGCTTCATGATACGAAATGAACTGCAAATAAAAGATTTACATTAATCGGTGGTTAATTCTGTTAGGTAGAATAAAAGCAACCCGAATCAACCTTACAAAACTTGTACATTAGCATCTTATATTTCATTGATAATTCTGTCAAGTTCTATTTTCACTTCATAATTTACTTATTTGCATCATAGTTTGTCTAGAAGTTTATATAACGTACAGATGCGTTAATACAGTCTGTGAAACAGATCTGTAGACGGCTGTGCTAACAATTTCTTATTCTTTCAGAACAAAGGACTGTTGTTTGAAAAACTGAAGGGTGGGCCAAAAAGAAGAAAAAGGGTATGTTGTGAACATAACTTGAAATAATTTTCTTTGCCTTTTGGGTGGATTTTTATGGGAGGCACATGAATTAAAAACCGGACCGCAGTTATAGCCACTTGTATTTTAAATTGGGTATGTCACAAGACCTGCTGCTGGCTGTGTTTCAGAACGCAAACCCCTATCTGATGGGACAGAGGCTGGATAACGTGGTGGCCAAGAAGTCAGTGCCACATTTTCCAGAGGACGACGACGACGCTGAAACCGCTACAAGCAATATCAAAACCTGAACATCATATGCTTCATTAACCTGTATAATGAAAATGGCGTATCTGTATCATGTCAAAGTTAGCGTTAAATTATACACGACATTCAAATGAATCCCGTTATTAAAAGAGCGGGAAAAGGTAATTGTAACACAAATGATTTTTCCCTCAGCGCATATTTTGTTCTAATGCCACTTTAATCCAATAAAAATGATGTATATGTTCATGTGCACGTATTTTGAGGCATGCGTTGTTAGTTTGGCGTTTCATTGGTTATAAATGTCACTGTCAATGCTGGTTTTTAATATCACGATATGCATCCATATTTATTACGATGGGCCTCTCCCACTTGAGGCAATGGAACATCCCCAACATGTTGTGAATGATGTTAGTTTGAGAGGAGGCGTGGACCTCCCCTAGTATTCTGCCCCATTCTCTTAAATATCAGAGCTCAGAACTTCCATACCTTATTTTGACTGCATCTGAGTTTTGGAGCATCTGGACCAACGTATATTTACTGTAGTTTATGTTATGTTCTGTAAAGTTCTTTAAATAGTACTGAACCGCAGTCCATGTAAAGAAATACCAACAATTATTAATCTGAGGTAAGTTTGCACATCTGCTTAATAATTGTTTTATCTGGAAACTTTCATAATGATATAAGAAATCCGAATTAGACTTTTTACAAAGGAACACACTTTACAGTAAAACTAACTTAAAATATGTTTGAGATCATCACAACTATATAATTTGCATGAAGACCTTTACCAGTTTGTTTAACGTTATATGAGGTTTAACGTTATATGAATTGTTTTACGAGTCCATTTTGTAAAAGCTTAAATTGAACGTTATCCTTCTGTCTTTATGTGAAAGAATGACTAAAGACGCATTAGTTGTCACTGTCGTGGTCTTGTGGCTGCTCGGCAGTCCAGCTCGGAGCAGGGGAACCGAGGGATTTCAAGGCGCCATTCCTCACCCAAATAAATACAGTCCAAACGAGTCGGAACAGTCACCGCAGACACCGCAGGGCAGCATCAGGGGAATGGGACCGCCTTCAGTCGGGGACGAGGTACTGGACTCTAGCCAGGAGGCTTTATACGTAACGGAGCGCCGTTATCTGAAACTCGACTGGTGCAAAACGCAGCCGCTGAAACAGACGATCAAAGAGGACGGGTGCCAGCCGCGCACCATCATCAATCGTTTCTGTTACGGACAGTGTAACTCATTCTACATACCTCGACACGTGTATCAAGAGGACAGCGCCTTCGAGTCGTGCTCCGTGTGCAAGCCAAAGACTTTCATGACCGTCACATACACCCTCTTCTGTCCCGGCCAGATCCCCAACACCAGGAGGAAGCGGGTGCGACGGGTGAAACAGTGCCGCTGCACGGCCGTCGACTTGGATTAAACGCGCTGACGTCATGGTTTTGCTTGCGTGCGGTTGTCTGAAAGTTACAATTCTATCGATTTACGAACGTTTCCTCCATTATTAGCCCTTCGATCAAACGTGGCCTTTATGTTGTGAAGACAATTTATGCAATCAAATGTACTTTATAAACATAAGTTATAATACTATAAAAAGAGGGACATATTAAAATATGCCTATATTATATTACTCTCCACTGTGTGGAGCAAGATTTGCACATTGCTTATTCTGTGGCTTACTTGTAACTTGTGGGATACCTTGTAATAAAACCTAATAAGTACTTTGGCTTGAAATAATAAAATGGAAACGTGTATTATGTGAATAATGGGAAAACATTAGAAAAAAAATACTCTTATGAAATAATAATGAGATGTGAAGAAGCAATGATTGCCATCAATAAAAATGTCTGTTTATTAAGAGAAAATAGAAAATTGTTCAAGATTCTATTACTGTATATATACATTACTATTGGAAAAGGACATTGTATGTTTTGTAATATTATAAAATTATTTAATGTGGCCACAAATGTACTCAACTTTGTTACTCAATATGCAAAATAAAGTTTTTGCTTTTTTAAAGCTGAATGTTTAGGTTAATATTTTTACATGTTTGAACCCTTAATTGTTTAGAATGGTGAAGATCCCACAGCAGAATGAGTCAGCTAACAGAGTTCTCTCACAGTTACATATGTTCTTGCAGTAACATTAGTGGAATGCTATTTAATGCTATATATTAAAAACGTCTGTGGAACATCTAAAAAAATGAAATGTCTTAAAAAATGTTGCAAAGTCTAAAAAATGCTTAAAGATCCTAAAACAAAGCAGTAACATTAGAAACTGTTCAAAATATCCATTCTCAGAACTTTCAAAATAACATTTTTAATGATTCTGTTACTTAATAGAATCATTAGGGGAAAAAATCTCACAAGCTACTATTGCTAGCTGTGTGAGCTTTCCTTTGATTATTAGATGTATTAAGATTATTGCAATTTAATTTCATAACCATTTCATTTGGAAAGTCATGTTTCTCATTTTGAACATCAATAACATTTTATTAATTATTAATTTTAATAATTAATTATTAACCACAGTAAAACAGTGAAGAAAATCTTTGGTTTGTAAGTTTGTTGGGTTACGCACAGGATCCATTTAGACAGTGTTAGCAGCTGGTCAGGCTTGCTTCCTTCAGACGCAGTCTCTCTTTCTGCCATTAAAACAAAAACAAGTGCATCATTATGAAGCCTCTCTGGTTTTGTCGAAAGCACGAAGCTGTTTAACATGAGCGAGGTGTCAGAAAGGTGCAGAAACCTAATCCAATGAAGCTTAAATTACTTAGCATTTGGTCTTAAGGCGCTTACCTATCTGCCACCAACGTTAGGAAAGGATGAAAGCAGATTCTTACCAGTCCATTTGCATGGACTCTTCTGGTCTCTATCCTCTTCTCTGCTGTGATGTTACGTACTGACTGTTGGGCCTCTTTGAGCCTAAATTCAAGAAAAGCTCAGACTGAACAATGGTACTCTGTACGTTTTCAGCTGTGAAGCTGAAATTAATCAAAATTTCACTTAACCAGATTGATTGAATTCCAGTCAGTTCTTAGGATGGAATTCACTGTAAACATGAATTGGCGGTGACAGTATTCCTCAACATTGATCTACATAGACAGCAAATGTGTGCGCCACCCAAACAGTGTTCTGCTTGGGACACTTGATGAGTTTGATGTTAGCACATTGCACTAGATGAAAAATGAGTCTGGAGACGTTAAACTCCACAGCATGGACACATATTGGGTAAAATAAATGTTTTTCATTATACTGAACAACTTTTTAATCAATATTGTTCAGTATTTTTAACCAATATTGTTCTGAAATGATCTTGCTTTCAATTATTCAGCTTGTTGCAATGCATTCTGGGTTCTCCACAAATTCTAGTTATAAAAATGTTCTTGCAGAAACGCTAGTAATACTTTTTTAACATTATGTATCAAAAACAATATTATTGTATATTATTATGAGTTATTGGAGCATTAAAAAAAGTAACATAATTAAACAACGTTTGATTAATGTTCTTACAACCAAGCAATAACGTTAATGTCCCAGAGCATATATGATGATGCCATAGAGTTTAGTCTTATAGGAGCATAATTTTACCAGATGCTTGACATTACTGTAATTCTCACCTCTGTTTGGATATTGACTTGTTCTCTCTCTTCCATCTGATCTTGAAGTCATTACAGAATTCAAACCAAAATGTGAAAACATAGCCAGGCGTGACCTCCTGCTCCCCAGAACGCGGCTTCAGACCAAGGTACTCCGCCAGGTAACGGAAGCTAAGGCAAGAAAGACACAAAAACAAAGATGGAGGTGATGAAAATCCATTGGTTGTGCATAATAACGTTTGCTATATTTTTAAGGGTGATGTGCCTATACCTCTTATGCGCTGATATCACCTGGTGTTCCATAGCAATGACCTCTTTTTGTGCTGTAAAATGAAAATATGTATTTTAACAACGAGCCCTAAGACAGGATATTTGCATTTAGATTGTATGACAGGCCACGTGCATCCTCAAGTTTGAACAGTAATAATGTTTTGCTCTGTTGTTTCAAAATCATAATTTTTCTCCCAGGGCCTCATAAACAATGTCGAAACTTTTTCCTTACGACAGAGTCTGCTTCATTGCCAAAGCCTCCCTGATTCCTATCTCTGCGTCTGCCTTCTGAACCTGACCAGCTATCTTGTACAGGTAGGGAGTCACAGACACTTATCAGGTCCCCAAAAGGGCACATCACAGATATTTTTCATGGCTGCAGGATATGTGTTTCCTTATCTACATAGCACAGACGATCAAAAAACTGTAGTAGGAAGAACGCAGGGAAAGAGAAAGCTTTGTTTTAAACTCATGACATTTGCCATTTGATGTCATATACATAAACTACCTACAGAAAAAAATACAAGCTCGCTATGGCTTGTATATCTCATCCAGTCCTGCAGTAAAAAATCAGTTTATCTCACTGTATCTCTCTCTATGATCTACAAAACCAACAACAAAACATATATATGTACACACACACACACACATTTGTACTCCCCTCCATCAATCATCTACAGAGTCTGACCATCTTAGAGACAAACTAGACCTCATATCTGAACAAGGCAGACAGAAGGGATTGGATGATGAGACAGAACACATAAACAGAAAAAACACAGAACCCCTTCTAAAGCTAATTCAGGCTAATCTCCCACATCACGGCTTACCGTTAGCAATAAAACAGTCCATTTTCTCCTTGAAGGGATGCATGTGCTCCTGAGACGAGTCGCTACACACAGCTAGAACATCTTTCTCACAAACTGTAGGTGAAAAAAACACAAAACAATAACACTGGGTTAGACTGACGCTTTTAAGGCCTAACCAGAAGCAAATTTCAAAAGTCAGCTCTCGGAAAATAAAGTTTACACTAACTTTAAAACAATATTTTATCCCAAAATAAACAGTCCTACTTTTATTCTGTTCTGAAGCTCTCCATCAGCACTTATGGTTTATTTCAATATGTCAGTATTTATAGAACTCAGAATTGAAAAATAAATCTAGCTCAAGCTATTGATTTATTATAATTACATGAATGTTTTTTCAGATTCCATTTTTAGCCAAAATAATTAACAAAAGTGTTTGTACATGTTACATTAATGGCAATTAGGATGGACCTCAAAAACCAAACTTTATAGCAACTGCAAATATAAACATTTCACTAGTAACCTGCTTAAATACAAATGCATAGCCTGGATGATGCTTTACAACACACTGTTGATAAAGATGAGACTCTAACGGTCATGCTTGAACTTGTTTGTAGGAACAATGGAAGAGCCTACCAGAAAAAACACCATGAAGTCAAAGTTCCACAGAAGAGGTATGAAAAATATTATTTTTGTGGGTCTCAAGTGTGTTATTATAAAAGAAGAAACTCTAAATTGAAGTAATGAGGCCTGTTATGAATATACAGAGGCCTAATCTAATTTTAAACTTGTTTACTAATGAAGTAAATACGAATGCCTTTTATCGGCTATTAATTATGTCACACAAAAGAGATGACATGGGGTCTACAAAGCACATGTGCAAACTTAAGGAAATCTTAAGGAAACCTCATTGGTGAAATTTGCTAAAAAAAACATTGAATGATGTCATCGAATCAGCGGCATTAAATTGGTGTATATATGTAGCAACGGTGTGTGATAGGTGTGCAGACAGATTGTAAGTGGGTATCTTAAGGTTTATTTTGCATCACTGTGCAACCCCAGGAGTTTTTCCAAGCTTTTCCTCTCCCAGCTTGGGGATCGACAGTTTGTGGTTTAATGTGTTTAATGGAGATCCAGAACAATTAGCACGACATTACGCAAGATGGCCTGAGTTAGGCAGAAGCCACATGTCAACAAGTGCACAATTAATAACTAACAGTGACGTCCAGTTTATAGATGCCTAACCTACCAAACAGCTGCTCAGACATTCCTCTTTAATTTTCTTGTGAAATAGCTGAAAAGACTTTTTGGATGGAAAGAAGTTGTTTTTGAGCTGTATTAATGGAAAGGTCAGTGGTTTCCAGATGTCACATTATGACCACAGCACCAGTTCGTTCTATGACTTTGTGAAAATGAATGACACATGTCGACATGCACCTGAAAGTTGTGGTTCTAGTTAAACCATTGGGGCAGTTGTGGCTTAATGACTAGAGGGTTGGACTTATAACCCAAAGGTTGCAGGTTCAATTCCCACTGTTGGCAGGAAACAGCATAGTGAATGTTTTTGTAAGCTCTTGTTTCTAGACAAACATACATAAACACTATATACCTTTAGCTCCACCTGTGTGGAGTCAGAGGTTATCCAATGTCTTTTCTTTGGGTATGATCTGTTTAGATGCACCTCTGATAGCATCCTGAGATAGTCATTGTGCCACCCGGGGACCTAAGCAGCACTGTTTGTTCACCGCCAGCCCCCCGTCCAATCAGAGGATCAGAGGAGCCAGTCTCCAGTTCCAGTCATAATACACCCTGATGGGAAGCCAGGACGGTTGGACACGCTCCATTTGTGTCTCACTCCTGATAAGGTTACGCACATCACTGTTTTCATTTAGCGTTTGTGTAAACTGTGAAAATGGCTGACGGTGCGGGAGCAGTGTTGAAACATCTGCTCTGTAAACAAATTATTGATCAACACTACGAAAATCACAGCTGAGATAGATTACGCTCTCATATCTCCAACCGATCGTTTATTTAGATGCAACATCCCTGACGGTGCGCTTAAATCCACATTCAGGTTTTTTCAACTGCGCGTTTTGGCGAGCCGAAAACCACAGCCGTAATGATTACAAAGAGATCAGAAAGATGTCTAAAGAGCAAACTGCATGAATCAGCTGCGCCGACTAAAAGCATTAGATGTGCTACGCAATGTTGTCATAGGAAAATCATGTGACGGGGACGTTTCCTCTGTGTACACACGCGGCGGCCGATTCGATTATCGCGGCGCTTTCTCGCGCCGTAAAAAAATACCGCAGACAAACGCGGTCACCTTGAGAATCCGAACCCTCGGTGGGAGCGTTAGCCACCAAAATCAAACAAACGCTGCGTATAAACAAAAACACAGGCTGAAAAAAGCCACGGAGTCATGAGGGGAGTTCAAACAGCAAAGAAAAGGGAGAGAGTGATGGGCCAGATTTGGGAGTCTCTCCGACGGCCGATAAGAAAGGCTTGTTGAGAGGTAAAGAATAGAATCTTTGACACACATCTGTTAGGCCACACTGAATTCTGACTGATACAGTGTAGCGGGAGAACAACGCTGCATCGCTACAGAGATAAAGCCCATCCCTACTGAGATAAGCTTCTCCTCTGTCAGATTACATAAGCGCCAAAGCACTGTAGCCTTTTGGCCTTCTGAAGACATGAGCAACAAAGCTGAGGAGCCACACAATGCCAGGAGCATCTGATGGGCCGGATTAAAGTCATATCTAAAAGGCGCCAGGGCAGAATCGCACAGACTCCGCTTCGTCTCCGACGTTCGTGCGCGCACACGCGTACATACGGCGGAGCGGTCGTAGGTGTGCTCTACCTGATCTAACGTGCTTTAATAATGAGTTGTTGCTAACAGATGGTGAAAAATCTTCCGTAAAGCCAAGCCATGCTAACTGACTCCAGTCCAGATGATTCACTGTGATGGAGTTACAGTCAGTGCTGGAGGATTATAGCCATCCATCCATCCAAACCCATCTAATCTGGCTTCCTTTGACCGTGTAGTAAATCATTTGCATAGTAAAATTGTTTTTGAAGACCTTGAGAGTGTTTTTGGTCATTCTCACCTGCCAAGTCTCTGCTTAACTTTCTGAGATCCTTGGAGAGGTCCTCAAACTTTACTTGAGACGCCAGAAAAACATCCTGAGGTTCAGGCAAAGGAAAGATGCTCTTTTCCGACCCGGAATTCTAAAGAGAGATTGAAAACAAGTGGAGACACCAACACATTCCACAATATATGTTCAACTAGTGTGTCATGAAGTTATAGTCACTGGTTTGTGGTTTACCTCATCAAAGTGGCGCAGATAGTAGCACACAATGTAGTCCAACAGACTAATCCGATTATCCTGTATGTTTAAAGAGTGTGTTAAAGAGAAATCTATCACACTGTGTGTTAGAGTGTGTGTGGAGATTTTAAAAACATCACCCTGCTCTTGACATCTTTAAGCTTGGGAAGAATCTCAAGACCAAAGCCGTCCGCCTGACCTCGGGCTCTGCTCCCTCCATTCATGTAGTTTCCTAGAGCAAGAACGAGCCCCATCACTTTCTTCACACTGTCTTTCTCCAGAAGACACTGCAACAGTACGGCACATAAACACACACAATATTTATTTTAGATGTGTCAGTTTTCATAATGGAGACCTGGAGACAAAGCAAGCCCTTAGATCTTAAACAAACACCAACTGCTTAAAACGTTGTTTTTGAGTTTTGAGAATGCCAGCATTGATACTTTATCAAACGTTTGATAAAATCTGAGGTTTGACCCTTTTGAAAGTGCCTTTGTACCGTGCAGACGTGGAGAACGATCTCGGTCTTGCGCTGTATGGAGGCGACGGCGTCAGTAAACTTCGATTGAAAAATAAAACAGTGAACTCGGCTGGAGAATTCAGGAATCTGGGAGAGTTCATACAGGAACCTGTCAGGGAAAATCAATAAAACGTAAGTGCAAAAAAAACGAACCGCGCAGAGAAGTTTTATCTGTTTTCAAATGCAGAAACCAATGAGAAACATATATCGCAAGGGGTATATAACAAGCGGCTGGACGGCAAGAAAATGTGAGTTATCTGGTATTTTGCTGGAACGTCTCACTGTTCAGGTTTGTCCAGGAGTTTGATCTGTTCCTCATCTGAGGTTTCATAGTGTCTCTTAATCTTCTCCAACTCTTCAGGCTGAGCTCTCTGACAAAAACAGAACAGAGGAACACATACGCACACTTAATATATTTGACCTTAAAAACACAATTATAAATTATTCAATTAGGTAAACATACAGTATGTAAATTAGAAGCGATAAATAAGCAAGTGTTCAGTGTTGCAAAATACTTACATTTTCATACAAGGCTTCAATGGCATCCAGATCAACAACTGAATTGTCCAGAGTCAAAACAGCTGTGTGAGGGAGAAGAATTTTAAACAAGAAACTGACCATGTGTGTGTCGTGACTGATGTTTATTCATTTATAAGACTAACTATATTAAATATCTACACTATATA